>APFE030145799.1:176147-224063 GCA_000404065.3 Pinus taeda | reverse complement strand
ACCATGCTGCATGGTGTACCCATGGTTAAGGAGTCTCACAATTTTAAAACCATTCTAGATAGCTTCATGAAAGCGTCAAGTATGGAGCTAAACATTTCAAAGTCTATGATTTTCTTTTTCAACACTCACATTTCTATCCAAATAAATCTTTTAGTTATTTTGGGTTTCTAGAGTAAATCTGTCTTGTCCCACTATCTAGGTCACCTTAAGGACACAAGCTTGGAAAGTGTCCAAATGGAAAACTTCTCTCCATCTTGGAAAACAAAGTCAAAACATGAAAGATGAGAGCACTGAATTTTTCGGAAGGGTTGGTGCTTATAAAGGTGGTGCTCTAGGCTATTTTGGGATACATGTTATATGCTCTTCCTGCACTTAAAGGGGTGCTCCGAAAGATCAAGGATATAAAGATAAACTTCCTATAGCGAGGGGAAGAGGAAAAAAGGAAATGGGTGCTCATGGTGTGGAAAACAATCTACAAATCTAAGTAGGATTGAGGCCTAGGGTTACAAGACCTTGATATAATCAACAAAGCAAATGGAGAAAAATTGTGGTGGAAAAGGTTAACAAGAGGGTAAATGCCATGGGTGAAATTAGAGAAATTGAAATATGCTCCTTAATGTCAAATAAAAAAACTGGTAAGGCTCACAAGCTCAAACTAGGGGTCAACCATATGGAACCTGGCATGGAACAAAAGGTTCTAATTGAATTGAACTAGGAGGATATGATGGACAGATAGCTAAAGAAGGACTACCAAGCTCTGGGGTAAGAGATCTATCCATGTAAGAGGCACAATATGGTGGACATGGGAGGGTGGACAGGGGATAGGCAATAACCCACCTAGCAAAAGGAATGTTTAATGATTAATATGAGTGGACAAGTAAAGGGTATTAGGGAAGATGGAGAAGGTACGTGTCAACAAAGTATGAAGGACATGACAAGTGCTGATGGGAGCGAGTGTAAAAAAGGACTGCACAATCATTAGCCCAAAGGTGGCATTTATGAGAAAGGGCAGCTAAAGAAGTGGGAAAGGAAAAAATACAAGGTAAAGCAGTACTGGAACATAATTGAGGCCATAATGGGACTTCTCAAGCCATATGCAAAGGCGAATGAGAAGGAAGCTAATTCTTTTCTCACAACAATGAACTACAACAACATTGGTAAATAGAAATTGTTGGAAATGAAAAGGGATGACACCCAAAGAACAAGGTGGTTGGTGCTACTCAAAATTTTTCCTTTATATGCTAGGGATGGGCGATATACCAAAGGAATTGTGACAAGTTAGTATGAAACAATAGGAACAACTATCCATCTGTGAACCACGAGAACTAGAATAGCTATGGAGAGAAATGGGAGTGGTAGATCAAGGGAGAGGCTGAGAGCAAAAGCTCAAAGCTCCACTCCGGGAAAGAAAACCAAAATAGAGGAGGTGACAAAGGAATCAACGCTCAATTACCACACATTCGTCAAAGAATGCAAAAAAGAGGTCATTGCAGTATGCGAAAATGAAGTGCAGCGTATCAAACAGAATACACTAGATGAAAAAATTGAAGAGGAGGTCGACTGGATAATAGATACTAATAAATCTAGAACGAGACAAACGACTTATCAAAGGACTTTGGAAATAACTTGGCATGTTAAAAATTTAGTGGGCAAGATGTAGGCGAAATTAAAGGAAGAAAGGATCAAGCGTCAAATGGAATATCATCTAAGACTGAATGCAATTGAGCAATGACTAAAGGGAGTCAAGGAGGCACTACAATGGGTGGTGAACATAGAATGCTTGTAGGATGATCATATTAGTGACATAAAAAAAATGTTTTAAATTTACTTGAAATATGTCCATAACCTGGATATTACTCCGAGGAAGGGGCACAATGATCTGCCCAAACTAACAAAATATAAAGTCAAAGAGGTAAGTGAAGCTAACGACAAGCACCTAGTGAAGCCGAGAGCGGGAACGACAACTGCAACAACTTCAGGTACGAAAAACACAGCTACATCTGGATCAAGTGTGTGGTGGAGGCCTCATCAATGTCCTTTGGAAAATGATCATATTTTTGTGTCTAATTTTGGTTTTTCTCGTCAATAGGCTAGGTAGGTTGGAGCATAGTAAGAGAATAGTAGGCAAGTATCTAGAACTAGATCTAGAAGTCAAATTTTCATTCAAGCCTTCAACAACTTGCAAATGGCTAAGTAAGAGTAGAAATGTTAAATTTGCTAATATGCCTACTAATCACAGAGGACAAGAGCACATTTTGGCAAGTTTAATCAAGTTTTGGAATAAAGAAAAAAATGACATAATTATTTTGAAAATAAATTTTAACTTTTCTATTTATATATATTACCAAAAATATTTTAAATGGGTTATATGCCTAACATCCATCTAATAATTATTAATAATTTAAAATCATAAACACTGTATTCCAAAATAAATACATATATAAGTTTAATTATTAAATTTATTTTCATGAATCATCGATTCTTTGAAACTTTGGCGTAAAGTGTGATCTGCAACACCTTAAACATTGAAGATAACTTTGCTGGAATTTGGTAAAACGTTATAATCCATTAAAATATTTGGGAGATTATCAATTTTAATGCCAATTATTACAATTAGATGCTATAGTTGTTATAAATTTTCACGTATTAATACGATGAATACATAAGGTATCCACTTATTTATATTAAATAAAAAGTTGATATATACATAATTGAGATTGTTGTTGGAATGTCGTGATATTATTCTTGCAAATGTTGTCATCTCAAACGTGAAGAAATACAAACCATCCCTTAGTTGCAAATGGCACACTAGATTTGATGTGCTTTACATGTTTTCTTGGGCGTTTATTTAATAAAATCACAAGTTTTTTCAGAAACAAATGCTCCTGTTATTATTTTTTTGGGTTCTTTGTATCCACTTCAGTTTTAGAATCCAACAAGGCCTTCAAAGAACGTGAATTTGTTGATGGTAACTTCCTCTTAAAAGACCACGTGTTTGCTTTCTATGCCTGACTCCCGAGTCTGAGTCTGAGTCCGAGGGTCTGTGTATCGCCCTCGAGGAGTCACCACAAACGCGACAGGCACACGATGGGTTGAGACACCCTGGGCACGCGTAGGGCGACCCGGGCGGGCGCGCATGGTGAGTCGATAACCGGGCGGGTGCGCGTAGGCGGGCGTGCACGGTGGGTCGGGCAACCGGGCGGAGGCAAACGTGGATGAGCGCACGACGAGACAAAGATCGGGCGGGTGCACGGTGGAACGGGCGGTCGGGCGGAGACAACAACAACGCGCGGGCAAGGCTGAACGGGCGCGGGTGAACGTCGTCGGCCCGTCGGGTGAGACAAACGGGCGTGGGCGTGGCGACCCGCCCGCCATGGGCAAACAACGAATGCGTTGGCAGAACACAGTGTTGGCACGCACGATGGGCAGGCGTGCATGGGCAGCGTGCACACCGGGGAGCTAACAGCGCGGGCGGATAGCACGAACGAACGACGGAACAGCGAACGGTTATGCGAAGTGCGAAGTAGTATAACGTGCAGCGCTACACGATATAACAGTTGGAATGTTATGATGGCCGCGGGAGGTTTATACGCCATGAACGGAGGCGTATAACAATGTGCAGGCCGACCATAACTTGTGGAGAGTTGGGGTTTCGTGTAAGGTGGTTGGGGCGTCGACCGTGGGGCTACGCCCAACCCAGCCACACGTTAACTCCCATATATATACGCAGAGAGGATGGAGCTTTTGGCATCAATCAATTCGGTTGAACACACATCTAAAGTGCACATTCTTATCTACGCACAAAGGATATGTGTAGCATGAGCGCATAGCTCATGCGCAATTGTGAAGGGCGCAGATTCGGTTGATGGTAGATTGTGTGGAATGCGGTGTGGTCGAATTGTGCAGAATTGTGTAGGTTCTCTTGAGCGTCTTGGTCGCTGGTTGGTGGCACCCGCTCACTTGTAATTGTTGCAGATTCTCATATATTGTAAAAAGAGACTAAGTGTTGGCTTGATCTTGCAAGCGCACTAGTCGAATGTAATATTGAAATTCTGATATTTTATATATTATCGGGTAGACTGTTCGGGAGATGCCCCTCCCTTTATATCGTGCAATTCTTGTTTATATTGTTGTTGATAATGATTAAGTATGGGCCATCATTAATATAAAGGATTAATGCATTTTAACTTAGAAACACAAGCTAAGTTCCGGTTGTGAATTAGGCATAGTCCTCACACTTGAGTATTGTTAAAAAGAAAAAGTGGGGT
The DNA here is from genome assembly GCA_000404065.3 of Pinus taeda. Classification (NCBI taxonomy): domain Eukaryota; kingdom Viridiplantae; phylum Streptophyta; class Pinopsida; order Pinales; family Pinaceae; genus Pinus; species Pinus taeda. The sequence continues at coordinate 219,795 of APFE030145799.1, read as the reverse complement.
GGTGCCGCACCCCGCCGGCACGGTTGGAAGACTACCGAGGGTTGGGGGCGTGACAGGTGGTATCAAAGTATACACACCGATTACAGGTGGAATCAAGCAGATATCCTGGTTAATAGAGGAGTGGCCGTGGAGACAGGTTCTTGCAGGGGAAAGAGGTTGATGAAAAACTCTAAGTGTGACATCAAGGACTTGGGTTGCAGGTGAAACTGGTGCATGGTCGAAACTCGGTTACAAAGGCAGAGGAGATTAGCAATGGCTGAATCACATGTCGGGTCTACTCGTAGTCCCGTGGATACTTTTGACTTGATGCAGAGAGTAATAGAAAGGGCGGATTTCTTAGAGGCTCACTTTGGAGAAAAGTTTGACCTTGTTGTAGAAGAACAAAAGTCATTCTTGAAGACGAAGGATGAGCTCGATGAACTCCGAACTCAGCATGAGTACACTGATTTGATGTGTACACAACTTGAACACAAGGTCAAGGACGTGGAAGCTTCAAGGGACCAGGGTCTAGCAGAGATCATGAACTTGAAGAGAGCTCTTGACGATGCCAAGGATGAAATAGCGGTGTTGAAGAAGGCAGTGAGGCATGGCTCAGGTGGAGGAGTGTCTCATGTCAAGGTCAAGGAACCGGATTCGTTCGATGGTACAAGGAGTGAAAAAACACTTGGTAACTTCTTGTGGGACATGGAGCAATACTTGGAGAAATTGGGTCTATCCGATGATGAGACCAAGGTCAAAGTTGTAGCTCAATTCCTTACAAAAGATGCCAAGATGTGGTGGAGAAGAAGGATGGACCAGGCTGCAAACGGAAGTGCTACCAACATCACTTTTTGGGATAACATGAAAGGAGCCTTGCAGGCCCATTTTAGTCCTTAGGACAAAACTTGGGAAGCTAGGATGAAGATTAAATTTATAAAGCAAACCGGGAACCTTCAGACTTATCAAAGGGAATTTGCAAGTGTTCTCCTTGAGTTACCTGACATGGCGGAGAGAGATAAGGTATTCAATTTCATTATTGGATTGAATCCTTGGGCACGCAATGAGGTGAAGAGACAAAGGATCAGGACACTTGAAGAAGCCTTTGCTGCAGTTGATAGGCTGGTTGAAAATTATGATGAGACTTCTGATGACAAGAAGAAGAAGTCCGATAAGCAGAAAGAGAAGAAGAAAGAAGAAACTTCGAAGTCTGATGATTCGAAGGGAAAGAAACCTTTGAAGTGTTGGATTTGTGCAGGGCCACATACGGTGAAGAACTGTCCCTCTAAACCGAAGCTGGTTGCCATAGCACAATCTAGTACAAAGGGTGAAGGTGCTTCTGTAGGGATGATGCAGGTACTTAGCACTGCTGCTGCTACAGAGGTTCTCTCTCGGAAGGATCCCGAAAGGAATCAATTGGAGTATGTCCGGATGAAAGTGGGAGATGCTGATATACTCACTATGGTAGATAGTGGGGCTTCTCACAATTTCATGGGAGAAGATACTGCAAGGAAAGTTGCGCTGAAGTATGTACCTATAAAGGCACATATGAAGACACTGAACTCTACTCCGAATGAAGTCTTAGGTGTGGCTGAACAAGTGGACACTACACTTGGTGATTGGACCGGGAAGGTGGATTTCACCATTGTGAGGATTGATGACTATGAAGACATACTTGGGATGGAATTTATGAAGCAATATGATGCGATGATCGTTCCACACTTGAAGAAGTTGTACATCTATGATGGAAGGGAAGATGTACCCATACGTGTGCCTACCTTTGGGGTCACTAGGCTGAATCATGAAGTGGCAACAATGCAGGTGAGGAGTGATGGAGATATGGAGGATGTATGTAAGCGTTTGTCCAAGGCAGAGACAAAACTTACTGAGCAGTCCTTAGTCATCAAGTCACTTTCAGATAGCATCTTGGACTTGACAAGAAGGCTAGAGGTGATTGAAGATGAAGAGGATGAACCATATCTGAGACCAGGTGAAGACCGGGTGACCTACATGCAGAGATTGGAGGTTGAAGATCCTGATAGGTGGATCGAACTGATTAGTGAGGGGGAGCCTACAAGCTCTCACCCCTCTACATCTTCTTAGATTGACAAGAAGATGGGGCTCATTGTTAGCTACTCATGACAATGAGTCCCCTAAGCATCAAGCATCATGACATGTTGCAGATGGATGGGGATTACTTCATGGACCTAAGCATGGATTATTCTGATAGAGTTCAGGATGTGGCAAATGTTTTGGGAAATGATTGATGATGACATGGGGATGTTCACTCTCATTGTTTGGGCGTGACAGTTGGACTGATCACCTGACTAGTTCAGACATGGAGTCGCAAAGTGTACAGAGATGTGTTGACATTAGGAGGAGTATCATGATAGCTCAGCACTTGGAACACATGGAGTTATTGTATTGATGGGGTCTCATAGCAGATGAGCACATTGGGCACATGATGGAGGAAGGTGTTTTTGAGACACTTGACTCGACACTTGATAAGTGTTCTCTTTGGACACTTGATGATTGATGACATGATGGAGGACACATTGTTGCAGTGGGGATGCAGCTTGGTGATTGAAAGGATCAGCTTTTCATGGATGACAGCATGGAGACATTGTAGAAATTGACCGAGGATCATGGACATTGATGACTTAGTGGCAATTAGTCACTTGATGGAGGTACGGTGGATGCTTGGAGTTGGGATGTTGTCGAGGACGACAACGACTTCAGGTGGAGGAGGATGTATCGCCCTCAAGGAGTCACCACAAACGCGACGGGCGCACGATGGGTTGAGGCGCCCCGGGCACGCATTGGGCGAGCCGGGTGGGCACGCACGGTGAGTCGACAACCGGGCGGGCGCGCGTAGGCAGGCGTGCACGGTGGGTCGGGCAACTGGGCAGAGGAAAACGTGGATGAGCGCACGACAAGACGGAGACCGGGCGGGCACATGTGCGGGCGCACGGTGGAACGGGCAGTCGGGCGGAGACAACAACAACGCGCGGGCAAGGCTGAATGGGCGTGGGTGAACGTCGCCCGCCCGTCGGGTGAGACAAACGGGCATGGGCGTGGCGACCTGCCCGCGATGGGCAAACATCGAACACGTTGGCGGAATGAAGTGTTGGCACGCACGATGGGCGGGCGTGCACGCCAAGGAGCTAACAGCGCGGGCAGAGAGCACGAACGAACGACGGAACAGCGAACAGTTATGTGAAGTGCGAAGTAGTATAACGTGCAGTGCTACACGATATAACAGTTGGAATGTTATGATGGCCGTAGGAGGTTTATACGCCATGAACGGAGGCGTATAACAATGTGCAGGCCGACCATAACTTGTGGAGAGTTAGGGTTTCGTGTAAGGCGGTTGGGGCGTCGACCATTGGGCTACGCCCAACCCAGCCACACGTTAACTCCCATATATATACGCAAAGCTGATGGAGCTTTTGGCATCAATCAATTCGGTTGAACACACATCTAAAGTGTGCATTCTTATCTACGCACAAAGGATATGTGCAGCATGAGCGCATAGCTCATGCGCAATTGTGAAGGGCGCAGATTCGGTTGATGGTAGATTGTGTGGAATGCGGTGTGGTCGCACAATTGTGCAGGTTCTCTTGAGCGTCTTGGTGGCCGGTTGGTGGCACCCGCTCACTTGTAATTGTTGCAGATCCTCATATATTGTAAAAAGAGACTAAGTGTTGGCTTGATCTTGCAAGCACACTAGTCGAATGTAATATTGAAATTCTGATATTTTATATATTATCGGCCAGACTGTTCGGGAGTTGCCCCTCCCTTTATATCTTGCAATTCTTGTTTATATTGTTGTTGATAATGATTAAGTATGGGCCATCATTGATATAAAGGATTAATGCATTTTAACTTAGTTGAGAAACACAAGCAAGTTCCGGTTGTGAATTAGACTAGTCCTCACACTTGAGTATTGTTAAAAAGAAAAAGTGGAGTGGTGGCAAGCACAGTTAGAAGATTACACAGAGAGTTGGGGGCGTGACAGTCTGTAATAGGCTTAATAGGCTAAGGGAAACTGCTTCCACTATTCAAATTCCGTAAAGGCTGTTGCCAGGTGGAGGCAGTTCCCTGAGACATGTTATTTTTTAGAATTTGGGAGCCTAAACCTTGAAAATTCTAGTTCGATAAATTAAATCTTTTGTCAAGAGGCTGCTGAGAAACCCAGTTGCTTCGTGTAGGAATTTAAGGGCCAAATTATTTTTTGACGTTTTCTTGTTTCTAGTAACAGTCTGATAGCCAGCATCGTAGGTTTCGCGATGGTAGAAAAGCAGATACGCACTCTGATTTCACAAATTCTAAGCTGACCCTTTTAACTTCCCCATCATTACACTCATACCAATCGCCGTTTGCAGTTTTGACATACGCAACATAATGCCCACTGCTGGTCGATTCACCAATGTGAACGATAATGGCATACAACTGGATTAGAGTTTCAGTAGCAGAGGCCGAGGACGAGGACGAGTCCATGTACTTTTGTAGTTCGATACTCTTCAGGAATTCAATGTTTCTTTCTATCTTATTACTGTTCCCGTCGAATCTCTTCAAATCAATGATCAGAACATTGGAAGGGTTGCGAATTTGGAGTTGGGTGGTAGAAGATGAAGGGTTACCGCAATTTCCGCAACTGAGCTTGTCCTGTGGGTGGAACACTTCGTTCAAACCTTCCTCCACCGACGGATAGTTTTGTATTCCCACGCTCAAGTCGATACAAGCCTCTTCTTCATCAAACTTGTAGCCACAGGAAGAGCACTTGATGTGTGTTACGAGTATAGCTTTGAATATATCGTGGACATAAGGATCCAATTTCTCACAGGCGTTGATGAGATTTATGTAAAACTCTTGCGCATCTTCTTGTGTCTCCTTGCTGATTTCTGTATCATAAAGTGCGCTGGTGTTGTTTGACATTTCAAATTAGCGTCCAGTTATAATAGCAAGCTATCATATTACCAAATCTTTCCTTAAACGTTGTGTCCATTCATAAAAAACGTTTCAACTCTTTAAGCTTTAAATACTACGGAGTGTATATATTGATGAGGTTGAGTATAAGAATTTTAGTAACTTTAAATAGTATTTAGGGTATATATGGATGAGTCAAGCATAAGAATTTTAGTGTGAGTGGTTTGGTAAATAGTTTGAATTTCACTCGTCAAAGTTTGAATCTATGGAAATATGTTATAATGGATTTATTAATGATATATATGAAAAGTTGTATATGATGGAGTAATTTCACTTAATGTTATATATAATTAATTAATTCTAAATATATATATATATGGGTTACTATCTCTATAATTTTGAGATGAATCTAAGAACTTATGTTTTCAATTTAATAACTTTTAAATGAATTTATGTGTTCTTAAACTTCAAGTTTTCATAATTTAAAGGATAATTAAAATCATAATTTAAAGGATATTAATGATACATTTTTAGAGACAAGCATTATTATTATTATTAAGAAAATATTATTTGAGTTAGACATATAATATTAAAAAAATATATATCAAAATTTTTAATTTATAAATTATTATGAATAGCTTGCAATTCCAGTGAACGCAAGTCCTCCAAGCTTGATGTCTGCAATTCTGGCTCTTTTTTTAACATGGGTAGATTGTTTTGATCTTCTTTGTTTTCACTTGATAAACACTGCCTTCTCTACCATCATGGAGGCTATTTTAGGCTCATACCTATCATGGCTGTTAGTTTTTTCTTTTGACATGAACTGTTCATGCTTTTCAATTAGGCTTGGAAGTATTTTTGTGTCAAGTTCTCCATTCCTCTGCATAGTTTCTTCTATATGAGACTTTTTGATATGGGTAGATTGTTTTGATCTTCTTTGTTTTCACCGGATAAACACGCTTTTCAATTAGGCTTGGAAGTATTTTTGTGTCAAGTTCTCCATTCCTTTGCATAGTTTCTTCTATATGAGACTTTTTGATATGGGTAGATTGTTTTGATCTTCTTTGTTTTCACCGGATAAACATTGCCTTCTCTACTATCATTGAGACTATTTTAGGCTCATACCTATCATGGCTGTTAGTTTTTTCTTCAATTAGGCTTGGAAGTACTTTTGTGTCAAGTTCTCCATTCCTTTGCATAGTTTCTTCTATATGAGACTTTTTGATATGGGTAGATTGTTTTGATCTTCTTTGTTTTCACCGGATAAACATTGCCTTCTCTACTATCATTGAGGCTATTTTAGGCTCATACCTATCATGGCTGTTAGTTTTTCTTTTGGCATGAACTGTTGATGCTTTTCAATTAGGCTGGGACGTATTTTTGTGTCAAGTTCTCCATTCCTTTGCATAGTTTCTTCTATATGAGAAACAATTGTATTGGTACATAATGCTTTGTTTATATTTCTATATAAATACAATCATGCTTTTTGGATCTGAAAAAATTATCATGAATCAATATCTTCTATAGTACTTATTACTATATGTCCAAAAATTCATAACTCATTTAAAAATCAAAATATTATTTATATACTTTATTTTAATTTAATTTTAATAAAATTTCAAGAACATTGTGTAAAAATTAAATTTTTTATTATTTATTTATTAAATATTTATAATTAAATTAAAATTTTGAACACACTATTTTAAATAATACAGTTATCAAAATAATTAATAATATCAAATATTTCATATATAATATATATATATATATATATATATATATGGAAATTTCTAAACAATTCATTCATTTTATTATTTTTTATGATAAATTATTGTAAGCAATTCATTTTATATTTTTGTATATAATCTATATATAAATATTGGAAATTTAGTTCAACTTTTGGAAAAACCAAAATTTTTGAGATTAAAATTCTTTTTACTATTTTAAACAGTTCACTTTATCATTTTATATAAAGTATGACCTTGATACATGATATATGATGATGATGGTGGTTGTTAGATTCCTATACTAATAGGTTTCATTTTTCATGATTGGCTGGAGAAGTGCCAAACATGTTCATCCTTTCCATGCTGCAAAGGTTCCATATTTTGAAGAATTTCACTATGTGCAGTTGCTTGACTCTTATAATAGCTTGTGATTGGCCAAACAACTTAATCTTGGCAGATGAGTAGATAGGTAGAGAAGCAAAGGAGCCAACTGCTTAATCTGGGCCCTTGGAAGAGATAAGGGTAGACTTAGATAGGAGGGCAACATTACAAGGCAGGTACACAACATATGCAAATATTTGTGTAGAAATGGATGTCTCCAGAGCCCTGCATGAAGCAATCAAGCTAGAGTCCTCAGATGAATTTTGGTTACAGCTGGTGGACTATGAACAAATCGCTTTCAAGTGTCGAAGGTTCCACGAGAATGGCCACTTGATAAGGGAGTGCCCCCTAAGAAATGCAGAAGAATAGAAGAAAGTGATAGATTGAAAGGATGCAGAGGGATTTATAAGGCCTAATCCGAGGGGAAGACCTAATAGAAGAAATAAACAACGAAATAAGGAGAAGAAAGCTCAGAGAAATAGATTTGAAATTCTAGCCGAGGAAAACCCTCGAGAACAAGGGGAGGAAGAAGACAAAAGGGGTGATAAAGAATAAAATAGAAAGCAAAAAATGGGGAAACAGATTGGGAACCATGAGCAACAAGGATATGTCCCAGATCTATCAAAATATTTTGAGGGAGATGCGGAAATGGCAGTTGAAGTAGGAACAAAAGATCTAGAATCGTAGGAGCTAATTGTAAGGGAAGGAATTGACCTCTAGGATTTCATGGAATAGGAGAAGAAACAAGGAATAAAAGCAATCAACACTAATCAAATGAACATGATCCAATAATTATATTTAATGAGACAAGAATCAAAGTTACAAGGGCAGAAGAGACCACATTCAAAAAAGTGGGTGGATCGCAAAAGGGGTCTTAGCTAGGTGTGAAAGCAACAAAATATCATATAGTGCTAGCACCAAGGAAGAGCTAATAGAAAAGAGGGATAAAAACACAAAATTTTTTCACTGATCAACAATCAAGCACAAAAACTCCAAGAAAATCCTCAGAATAAAGGATGAAAGAGGAAAAATCTCTGAAGCTCACAAAGACTTTGAGAAGGTCTCGGTCCAACACTTTAAAAAATTAGCAGAAGGGCCCCACATGGAGGGGAATACATTGAATGGATTGTGAGGCATATCATGAAGGTGCTCACTGAGGAACACAACAAAATGCTAAACATGATGCAGGAGCTTCAAGACCATTTTTTCATTTGTAAATATGTGATAAAGGGGGGGTGTAACAATTTTTAATATTTTATTAATTAGTTTGTTATTTTTAATAAAATAGGAGATAATTATGAAAAGTGAGGATTATGTAAATATTCTTTTAATAAATAAAAGGATATGAGATAAATAGTTTAGGAGCAAAGTTTGGGATTAAGATTTCTATGTATGGGATTAGTTGAGGATTAGGTGGACAGATATTTTGAGTGACTTAAATGCATTATTTGTGTATAAATAGGAGTGGGGTTTGTGAGAAAAATAGACTTGAATGGTAAGAGTGGTTGAGAGCAGGGTTTGAGCAGCCAAGGTTGTAAGCCTTCGAGTAGGTTGTAAGGGACAATAAATTGTAAATCAGGCCACAAAGAAATGTTGTTGTAACTAAATTCACTTTATTGAAAGTGTTGGTTTTGAGTTATGCACCTTAACTTGGTCAATTCGGGTATGACTCAATTTCTGTGTTGAAATGGTGAATTTGCTGGTATTTAATTTGTTGGTTTATAAGAGAAGAATTGTAATGTATGCTCTTCAAACGTTAGCAACAATTTGTTGTGCGTGTTTATGAGATGAATTTTGTAATCGAAATACGTTTTGTTATCTTGGATGATGAGCGATATTTGTATTAAAAGATTGTAAGCTTTACTTTTAAATGAGTATCGATTCATATCGACTTTGTTTGCACATGTTGAGGAAAGGCATTTGAAGCTGGTTGAATTACATGAAATGGGCAATCACAATTAAACTAAATGACGGCGTTGTTGAGGTTAATAAATCGATTTTTGTGCAATCTAATTTCATAACAGGAAGACAAGATTTTTTGGGTCAATTTCTGTTTGTGAGCATTATGCAGTGAATTCACACCTAGAGTTTCTTGGTAAAGTCGAGTGCTGAAGAATTAATTTGACAAAATCATGAATTAAAGAAATTTAATTTGTTTTAGCACTGATTAATGGATGTGCAGAGGTTGATCTAGACGCAGAAGAAATCATGCAGAGAGGAATACTGAATTCGTTGAATTAAAATCCAAATCTGTTTAGATGGTATGAATATCGATTTCAATGGTTAATGTAATGGAAGAAGTTAATTATGGGTTTTATAAACAGAACCAGTTCGAATAATGCAAATCGATTCAATTGCCAATCGATTCTCAGAGCTCTACTGAAGAATGGACAACGAAGTGATATGCCAGAAGGTGCGATCAAGAATTGATAAAAGATTGACGCAATAAATTTGAATTGATAGCGTGGACGGAAGTGTTGAAAACGCAGTTAATGCCAGAGTATTTGTAAAGAGGTTGCAAGCGGAATGTTCAAAAACAGATGCAGGTTTGAAAAGAATTGTGTGGGCCAGATTGTCCATCGTGGAGGTAAGTTAATTTACATGAGCAGATTGCAGTTTCGTATTAGACTTTGAGCGCTGGTATTTCCTCAAATTAAAGCCGTATGAAGTTTCATGGGCACTAAATCAAACAAAAATAAAATATGTGAATTGGAACTTTCACATGAACATGGGTTAACTACGTAAATGAGGTAGATTGGTGCTATTTAAAATGCATAAGTGAATACGAGTTATTGGAACTATTTGGTTATGAGACATTGGAATGTATAAGATCTAATATGTGTTGCCAAAGTTCGACCGTTAAGGGCGCATTGAGTAAGGACAACTACAAGCCTTTCATTGATTAAAATAATGTTAAATTCAATATTAAAACATGGGCACATTATTTCATTGAATTTTGGTCATATATGAATGATGTTTATTGGGTTGATGAGCGTTTGAATGATTTGAACCATTGGGTTTAAGAAGTTATGAATTTGCCTGCTGAAGAGTAGATATTGGAATTGAGATAATTCCATATATGATGACTTTTAATGAAAGTATGAAATCAATGGTGAATGGTTTTGAACCACATGAAAGATAAGCTTTCGCATGCAAATGGTACAGTTGTGAAATTGCCAGCTATTGAGGTTTCCTTGATTTGGGTAAAAAGTTGAGATGCATGTTTACATGCGTGTGATAAAGATTCTGGGTAATAGCAGGGCTGGCCCTGCGTCAAAACAAGCCAGTCTCTATGGGGGAAAGTGGATTTGGCAGTGAATGAAATGGTGAATGGGAAAGCCCTAGGCTCGGTAGGTTCACAATAGACTTATTCAAATCTTGTTGGGAAACTATAAAAAAGGATATATATGAGGTGGTGGAGATTCTTGAGAATCAACAACAATTCTTAAGGCTTTCAATTCAATGTTTATAGCCCTTATTCCTATGTAATATTTGGCAAGCACCCTTGAAAAAGTCAAGCCTATAGCCCTATGCAATGTTGTCTATAAAATCATATCTAAGGTAGCTTCTAATCGGTTGAAAACAATTCTTCCATATCTAATCTCGAAGGAATAGTTGGGCTATGTGGAAGGAAAACAGATCTTGGACAACATAATCCTAGTGCACAAAGTCACTCACTCTTTGAAAACCCCAAGAAAAAGTGGGTATGATAATGTAGTTAGACCTATCGAAGGCCTATGATAAGGTAAATTAGGAATACATGGAAGTGGTGTTTCAAGCATCTAGCTTCGATGGGAACTAGATTAACTGGTCATGGTAATGGTCTCATTGCCTAGGTTTTCGCTTCTTCTTAATGGTTCCCCATCAAAGCCATTCTACCCATCTAGGGGAATTTGGCAAGGAGACTTATTATCTCCATTCTTGTTTATCTTAATGATGAAAGGGCTTAGTAGAGAAATAGGAGTAAGCAATCGAGAAGGGGATATAATAGGCTAAAGCTGCATAATAATGCTCAAACAACCAATCACCAACAATCTATGGATGACACCATACTGCATGGTGTACCCATGGATAAGGAGTCTCGCAATTTTAAAACGTTTCTAGATACCTTCATGAAAGCATCAAGTATGGAGCTAAACCTTTCAAAGTCTATGATTTTATTTTTCAACACTCACATTTCTATCTAAAGAAATATTTTAGTTATTCTGGGTTTCTAGAGTAAATCCCTCTTGTCCCGCTATCTAGGTGTCCCCTTAAGGACACAAGCTTGGAAAAATTCCAAATGGGAAAAGTTCTCTCCATCTTGGAAAACAAAGTCAAAACATGAACGATGAGAGCATTGAATTTGTCAGGAGGGTTGGTGCTTATAAAGGTGGTGCTCTAGGCTATTTTTGGGTACATGTTATATGCTCTTCGTGCACTTAAAGGGGTGCTCCAAAACATCGAGGATATAAAGAGAAACTTCCTATAGCGAGGGGCAAAGGAAAAAAGGAAATGGGTGCTGGTGGTGTGGAAAATAATCTACAAATCTAAGTAGGATTGAGGCCTAGGGTTACAAGACCTTGATATAATCAACAAAGCAAATGGAGAAAAATTGTGGTGGAAAAGGTTAACAAGAGGGTAAACGCCATGGGTGAAATTACAGAAATTGAAATACGCTCCTTAATGTGAAATAAAAAACCTGGTAAGGCTCACAAGCTCAATCTAGGGGTCAACCATATGGAATGTGGCATGGAACAAAAGGGAAATAATCCAAAAGTACAACTTTTGTGAAGTAAGAAATGGAAGGAAAACCCTATCCTAGGAGGATTCCTGGAAACAACAACCAAAATTAAACAAATTGCAGTGGATAATTCTTCAAGAAGCCATGGAGTGATAGGGATATAGAGAAGTCCACCATTTTTGGGCTATGTAACTAGCAAACAACAAGTGGAGAACATGGAACCTTAACATCCTCCACCAAACAAATTTAAGAGATTCAGAGATTCAAGAGATTACAGATGAACTGAACAAGAGGCAAATTTTGGAAAATGGAGACCGAGATCAACTCTAATGGGGGAATCAAGAAGGAGGTGATTTCAACCTCAAAGAATCTAAGGTTTACCTCGGAACATAAAATATCGAAATCCCTGACCTAGCCTAGAACAAGCTTTGAGAAACTTCTCACTGGTTGAAAATCAAAACATTTGTATGGTTAATTATGCATAAAAAGGTCCCAAATTGGGAGAATATTATGAAAAGAGGAATAATAGGTCCATCATGGTGTTGCCGCCTGTGTGAGAAGGAACAAGAAAATATCAACCATTTACTAAATACTTATAGATACACGAAATCTCTCTAGGACTGGTTGGCTATCATTTACAGACAAAGTGATAAAAACAAAGAAAGCATACAATACACAATTAAAAAATGGACGGTGCAATATACCACGAATGAAGTGGTAAATATGACTTGGAACTTGATTCTCGGACTCATCCTATGGCCAATCTCGAAGGAATGCAACCGTAGAATTTTCCTGGATAAGAAGATCTATGTTACTAACCTGATGGAAGAGATTAGTCGTCAGCTGAAGGAAACCATAAGTAGAAAAATATTTCAAACCCGGATGGAACAACCATCTCCTCAAGTAGCCATAATTATGAATATTTTTAACCTTAAATACTTGAGTGATGATAATATAAGACCCAAATAAGGTACTATAAGGACAAGTGCTTCAGTGTGGCAGGCACCTCCCGAGGGTTTCTGGAAATTGAATTTTGACAGAGTGTCGAAGGGAAACTAAGGTAATGTCGGTTCCGAAGGAACCATAACGAACTCGACTGATAAAATCCAAAGGTTATACTTCATCAACATGGGACAAGCCACAAATAATGTTTCAGAGTTCCAAGCCATGGAGTAGGGATTGGAAACATTGGAGTAGGAAAGAAAGGTGAATGCAATAGTGGAGGGAGACTCAACAGTAGCCATCCAAGCGACATCTAGACTAGAATGTGGCACCATGATAAATAAAGTCACGAGGAATTGACGTCTTGGCCAAATTATTGAAAGGATTAAGGACTGCCTGGAGGAGCTAAAAATGATAGAGTTTACCTTAGTTAGACACTCGACCAATGCATTGCCATACAGAATGGAAAATGAAGGGGTCAAGAGCACAAAGGTTATAATTGAATTGAACTAGGAGGATACGATGGACAGACAACTAAAGAAGGACTACCAAGCTCTGGGGTAAGAGATCTATCCACGTAAGAGGCACAATATGGTGGAGATGGGAGGGGGGACAGGGGATAGGCAATAACCCACCCGGCGAAAGGAATGTTTAATGATTAATATGAGTGAACAAGTAAAGGGTATTAGGGAAGATCGAGAAGGTACGCGTCAACAAAGTATGAAGGAAATGACAAGTGTTGATGGGAGCGAGTGTAACAAAGGAGTGTCAACAATGTAAGAAATATGTCCATAACCTCGATATTACTCCGGGGAAGGCGCACAATGATCTATCCAAACTTACAAAATACAAAGTCAAAGAGGTAAGTAAAGCTAATGACAAGCACCTGGCAAAGCCGAGAGCGGGAACAACAACTGCAATAACTCCAGGTACAAAAAATACAACTACATCTGGATCAAGTGTGTGGTGGAGGCCTCATCAATGTCCTTTGAAAAATGATCATGTTTTTGTGTCTAATTTTGGTTTTTCTCGTTAATAGGCTAGGTAGGCTGGAGCATAGTAAGAGAATAGTAGGCAAGTCTCTAGAACTAGATCTAGAAGTCAAATTTTCATTCAAGCCTTCAACTACTTGCAAATGGCTAAGAGTAGAAATGTTAAATTTGCTAATATGCCTACGAATCACAAAAGACAAGAGAACATTTTGGCAAGTTTTATCAAATTTTAGAATAAAACAAAAAATAACATAATTATTTTGAAAATAAATTTTAACTTTTCTATTTATATATATTACCAAAAATATTTTAAATGAGTTATATGCCTAACATCCATCTGATAATTATTAATAATTTAAAATCATAAACCCTCTATTCCAAAATAAATACATATATAAGTTTAATTATTAAATTTATTTTCATGACTCAACGATTCTTTGAAACTTTGGCGTAAAGTGTGATCTGCAACACCTTAAACGTTGAAGATAACTTTGTTGGAATTTGGTAAAACGTTATAATCCATTAAAATATTTAGGAGATTATCAATTTTAATGCCCATTATTACAATTAGATGCTATAGTTGTTATAAATTTTCACGTATTAATACGATGAATACAAAAGGTATCCGCTTATTTATATTAAATAAAAAGTTGGTGTATACATAATTGAGATTGTTGTTGGAACGTCGTGATATTATTCTTGCAAATGCTTTCATCTCAAACGTGAAGCAATACAAACCATCCCTTAGTTGCAGACGGCACACCAGATTTGATGTGCTTTACATGTTTTCTTGGGCGTTTATTTAATAAAACCACAAGTTCTTTCAGAAACAAATGCTCCTGTTATTATTTTTTTGGTTTCTTTGTATCCACTTCAGTTTTAGAATCCAGCAAGGCCTTCAAAGAACGTGAATTTGATGGTAACTTCCTCTTATAAGACCACGTGTCTGCTTTCTCTGCCTGACTCAGACTCTCAGCCCGAGTCTGAGTCTGAGTCCGAGGGTCTGTTAGAGGCTTAATAGGCTTAGGGAAACTGCTTCCACTATTCAAATTCTGTAAAGGGTGTTGCCAGCTGCTTCCACTATTCAAATTCTGTAAAGGGTGTTGCCAGCTGGAGGCAGTTCCGTGAGACATATTATTTTTTGGAATTTGGGAGCCTAAACCTGGAAAATTCTCTTTCGATAGATTAAATCTTTTCTCATGAGTCTGCTGACAAAACCGGTTGCTTGCTGTAGGAATATCTTCTTTAAGGGCCAAATTACTTTTTGACGTTTTCTTCTTTCTAGTAACAGTCTGATACCCATCATCGTCCGTTCGGCGATGGTAGAAAAGCAGATACGCACTCTGATTTAACACAAATTCTAAGCTGACCTTTTTAACTTTCCCATCATCACACTGATACCAATCGCCGTTTGCAGTTTTGACATACGCAACATAATGCCCACTGCTGGTCGATTCACCAATGTGAACGATAATGGCATACAACTGGAATAGAGTTTCAATAGCAGAGGCCGAGGACGAGGACGAGTCCATGTACTTTTGTAGTTCGATACTCTCCAGGAATTCAATGTTTCTTTTTATCTTATTACTCTTCCCGTCGAATCTCTTCAAATGAATGATCAGAACATCGGATGGGTTGCGAATTTGGATTTGGGTGGTAAAAGATGAAGGGTTATGGCAATGTTCGCATCTGAGTTTGTCCTGTGGGTGCAACAGTTCGTTCAAACCTTCCTCCACCGTCCGATAGTTTTGTATTCCCACGCTCAAGCCGATACTATTCTCTTCATTATCAGACTTGTAACCACAGAAAGAGCACTTGATGTCTGTTACGAGTATAGCTTTGAATATATTGTAGACATAAGGATCCAATTTCTCACAGGCGTTGATGAGATTCATGCAAAACTCTTGCGCATCTTCTTGTGTCTCCTTGCTGAAATGTGACCCGACCAGGCTTAAATTTTCTGTAATATCACCCGGCAGTTCTGCTTGTGGGCAATTGGGTTCATTGAGGGACCTTTCAATTCGCTTTAATAACAAACACACTAGGCACGGACTCTTTCCCTTGCAATTTAATGAATGCTTTCGGTCATTGCAATAAGCTGCCAGGAGAGGAGTATAGGTGAGGCATTGTAAAACGCTGATAGCGTAACACAAATTACCTTTGTTCAATAATCCTACTGGTCCTCTTACGCTCGTATTCTTTCTAATAGCGGCCATGTTGAATGACATAACCGATTGATCAGTGAAGTCGAAACTGCAAAATGTTGTCAAGCTGCTACTCACTTTATGATTTCTGTATCACAGTGCGCTGGTGTTGTTTGACATTTGAAATTAGCGTCCAGTTATAATAGCAAGCATCACATGTACCAAATCTTTCCATAAACGTTGTGTCCATTCATTAAAACGTTTCAACTCTTTAAGCTTTAAATACTACGGAGTGTATATATTGATGAGGTTGAGTATAAGAATTTTACTAACCCTAAATAGTATTTAGGGTATATATTGATGAGTAAGTATAAGAATTTTAGGGTGAGTGGTTTGGCAAATAGTTTGAATTTCACTCGTAAAGTTTGAATTTATGGAAATATGTTATAATTGATTTATTAATGATATATATGAAAAGTTGTATACGATGTAGTAATTTCACTCAAATGTTATATACAATTAATTAATTCTTAATATATATATATATATGGGTTACTATCTCTATAATTTTGAGATGAATCTAATTAACTTATGTTCAATTTAAAATAACTTTTAAATGAATTTATCTTTTTTAAAACTTCAATTTTTCATAATTTAAAAGATATTAATGATATATTTTAGAGACAATATCATTATTATTATTATTATTTAAAAAAATATTATTTGAGTTAGACATATATACATTAAAAAAAAATACATCAAGATTTTTAATTTATAAATTATCATGAATCAATATTTTTTATAGTACTTAATTACTATATGTCCAAAAAATCATAACTCATTTTCAAAATCAAAATATTGTTTATATACTTTATTTTAATTTAAATTTTATAAAATTTCACGAACATTGTGTAAAAATTAAATTTTTATTATTTATTTATTAAATATTTATAATTAAATTAAAATTTTGAACACACTATTTTAAAATAAAATACAGTTATCAAAATAATTAATAATATCAAATATTTCATATATATATATATATATATATATATATATTATATATATATATATATTTATTACACATATATATATATAATTCACGGAAAATTTCTAAACAATTCATTCATTTTTATCATTTTTTATGATAAAATTATTGTAAGCAATTCATTTTAATATTTTTGTATATAATGTATATATAAATATTGGAAATTTATTTCAACTTTTTGAAAAACTAAAATTTTTGAGATTAAAAATTCTTTTTACTATTCTAAACAATTCACTTTATCATTTTATAATAAGTATGATCTTGATACATGATATATGATGATGATGGTGGTTGTTAGATTCCTATACCAATAGGTTTCATTTTTCATGATTGAGTGGAGAAGTGCCAAATATGTTCATCCTTTCCATGCTGCAAAGGTTCCATATTTTGAAGAATTTCACTATGTATAGTTGCTTGACTCTTATCATAGCTTGTGATTGGCAAAACAAATGAATATTGGCCAAATTCATGTTTGAAGTTGTTTGTCTTAGAATAGAGAATAAAGGTTTGTCCAAACAGTTCAAGCTTGGCAGATGAGTAGATAGGTAGAGAAACAAAGGAGCCCAATTGCTTAATTTGGGCCCTTGGAAGAGATAAGGGTAGACTTAGATAGGAGGGCAACTAAAAGAAAAGCAGAGAATCAGGGTTTGATAATTCAAATGCACCCAAAGAAAATGAGAAAAAATGTTAGGTGTACTAGGCTGGGTAGGTAGTTTTGATGTTGTAGAAGTAGGTTTATGAGTAATTTGGTCCTTTGGAATAGGTTTCATCTCATAAATATCATAAGGTGCTATGGCAAGGTGGTTACAAAACAAATGGAGCATGACTAATTTCCCTCCTCATTTTTCCAATAACACTTACCAACATCCCCCCAAGGACAATGAGATCTGCTCGCTGCCCTTAGTCCACTTCATTTATTCCATTTTGCCGAGTTTCCCAAACTTCATAACTTGGTATCCTTTCATTCTCCTATGCCTAAGTTTTTCATTCTATAAACTTAGCATTTATTCATACATATCCATCCCACATATTCATATTAACCTCCTAACTCTATCATATAGCTCTTATATAATGTTTCCACGCCCCTATTACATATAAAAATACATAAAAAGCCCCTGAAAAACTAATATCCCGGCAACATAGCCATATAGTAAAGATCTTCAGGAATTATAAGTTCACTTGGAACCTTATAATAACCCTTTGCGCGCATATAACATTGGGTTTCATTTAGCATTTGGTTAAATGAATAACCAACCGGCCCGAACCTAAAATCAAAATACAATGCAAAACCCCGCAAAACATAAAACGCTGAAAGATTGTGGTGGGACCCGCACCACAACCCCCACTATTTCTCATTCACCGTTGACCGTTGGATCCAGGCTCTCAAGTCCGACGGTGCACTGTTGTATCACGATCCCCCCGATGCCCGAAGTTTATGCTTTGGGAAAATGGCAGTTTCACCACCGTATAGGGGACATGCGTCACCCACTCAGCTATATCACGACCCCCCCACTGAATATCGTTGCTGCCCAAAAAGCACTGCGATAATACCATATACCGCCATCGCTTCCCACCGCTGATGTCCTCGTCCACGTCAACACCCAAGATGGCTGCCACCTCACCTCCTTGTCATCAGTTGACATCACCACCACATTAGCTGACGTCACCACCACATCAGCGCCACGTCATTGCCATGTCCCTCGTTACGGGACAAAATCACACGTTATGATGACGTCATCCGACAAAACACGCCAAAGTCGAAATTTTCGTTAAAAAGAGTTGAAAGTGTCATTTTCGCTTGTTCTTGTTTGTCTTCTCTGCGCGACGTCTGCATGCCAATTTGCATTCAACAATAGTCATTCGACCATACAGTCCACCACCCGTCTAATTTGCTCCACAGTTTGGCCCTTTAGGTCAGCTCTCCACCTGCAACTCGCACATTTCTCCATCAAAATAGGTATTTACATGAATTTTGCTCCCGAACCTTGATTTCTAAGTTTTCTCTGTTAATTATTGAAAAACGCCATAATTTGAGTTACGTTTGTCAAAATACCTGTAAAATTGCCCACTGAAACTACTATTTTGCCCAATTTTTTACTAAAAAACCTGCCAACTCCCTCTTCCTCTGTAAATTTCTCCCATTAAGCTGAGCTCGAGGTCACTCTGGTCTGTGATTGCCAAAGGAAAGGCCCTGAAACTATTTCTATCCATTCCTTGCTGAAAAAACCCTCCAAGCTTCATTTTCTGCCACAAATTCTGCCTAGCAAGTCAAAACAAAACACTCTAGTCTACAAATCCTCTGAAAAATGCCCCAGAGCCGCTATTTTGCCCACTATTGTTGTAAAGACCCACATTCCAAATAAAAACACAAGAAAATTTATAAGATGGAAGCACCTGCTCCAGTGGCCCCTCTCAATGCTCCACATAAAGAACTTGAATGGTTACCCCTAGCTGACAAGGATTTCCAGATTAATGACATAATGGGTAACAAATCTCATCTCCAGGCCTTCTATGAGATCAGGAACAGCTACAGAAACAAAGCTGACATATTTGGAATTTGGGAGTCCAATATGCCCATGTACTGCCTCCCTTGTGTCAATATTTTTCCTCACCTCATTCACCAATGCCATGCCAATTATGAGCCCACTCAAAGGGCAGTGATGTCTCCTTCTGGAACAGTTCTATTTTATATCAGCCTTCAATCTATAAATAAGATGTTGTCTTTTAAGCCAACTGGGCCATGGGCTCCTCTTTCCTTGGGACTTTTGCTTGACCAAGGTGCCAAATTGCCAAGTTCAGAAATAACCAGAATAGGCCAATTATTTATGAAACCAAATTGTCAACCTCAGGAACCTCCTCCATATCTGAACACATGGTTTAATGAAGCATGAAAATTTATTATTGACATGATAGCCTACATCCTGGGATTCAAAACCAGTGAGTATGTAGATGAAACCACATTGGTCCTCTTATCCATCTTTACTCCAGGACAACCCCCCGCTGTCAGGTATGATTATGCTACCTTCATAGCTGATAATATCCATGAGCAATTCATGAGCATGGATAGAGAAAGAGTGTTTAAATACACTTCATACATATATCATTTGTTGCTCTACTATCAGCCAGATAGTTTTCAAGTTCCCCTCAGAAAATTAGATTTCAAAGGAAAGATAAGGTCTATAATCTTCTGGAATCGAGTCTTCCACCATGTTTACTACTCTCCTTATACTTATTGTGAATTCATTGATATGTTCATATATCCAGCCACCTCTTTACTGATGAAAAGTCCTCCTGATAGACTTTCCGGTGAAATGTAGAGAATTATACAGCTCTCTAAGAGCTATAGAATAGGTGACTAGTACTTTTACCAGAATCACACTGTGATCCGAATATATGGCTGTGAGTTGTGCGCCTACAAATTGCCAAAATATGTGCCAATGCGATTGTTTGCCCTAGAATACTTCAGACAATTTATCCAAGCAGATGTAATCCATTTCTGTGAGGCCAAGAAAAAGGCACAACTCAAAATAAGAAATCAACTGGGCCCTTTCACCTTCAATAAAAGGGAAGCCTGGCAAGAGGCTGATGATATTTTAGGGCACAGACTCAGGCTGAAACAGGGTTTCTATTGGGCACCATATGACCCTAATCATTTCATAAGTTATAGGAAAGTGAAAAATAAGTTGCCAGCATATGTTCATTGTAAAATCCGTGAAATCCAACAATATGCTAATAAACAAGAGTGGCTAGAGGGCACATTAGTTGAAGAGATGAGTGAAGAAGAGAAATTGGAAAAGGAAATGAAAGAGCTTGAAAAAATGCTTGACCTGGACTCTTTTGGATAGGTACCCTTCAAGCTGCCCCAGCGCATTGGAGGTGATACATCTTTTTCTGAGAGCTCACAACAAACATCACAAAAGGCCAGTTCAAGAGCAGCAAAGGGTAAGGAAGTGATGGATACAGAACAACAAACAATGGAAGATCAGCCTACCACATCAAAAGAACAGGGTCAAGGGCAAGTTCCCCCAGCTCAAACCAAGGCACTAGAAGCCCCTCTACTACAGACTCCTCAAGATGAGGAAAAGAGCAAAAAGAGAGATAGAGAAGAGGAAACCCTTGCCAGTGGGCCAGAAAAACAATCGGGAGATAAGAGACAGAGATTGAATCCCTATTCTGAGGAGGAATTTTTGGAAGATACCACATGCAACATGAGAGATGTGGAAAGGACCGAGTAGCAAACTTCTCCATTCATGGCACATCAACTAGCTCGTTCCAGCAAGAGTTAGAGAGGCAACATAGCATGGAAGTTTCATCCACCAGGCCCCAAAGCAAGAAAAGCTCAGATATCAAGAAAATTTTCACTGAAATAAAAGCAAAAAATGATCCAGTAAGGATGCAACTTTATAATCATCTAATGAGGACAACACTCACCAATCAACAAAGGCTAATGGTTGCTTATGATATTCAGGAAAAGAAAATAATCCTCAATCATTTCAAGCCCAAGACACAACAACCATAGTCAGCTGTTGATTATATTAGAACCAATCTGGAAGTTTTCTCTAAAGATATCCACCCAATTGACCAGATTGAATTACATAAGCAAACTGGGGAGATGGTGTACTCCACCTTGGCAGACAATGCATTGCTCACTCTCAAACTGCAAAATTCATTACACAATACCTCTGCCCAATTAGAATTGGAAAGGGCTTCCTCCTTAGCTAAGGACAACATGATTAAGTCTTTAGAAGAAATTATCATCGAGCTTGGGCATAATCCTAAGGATGCAAAGGGCATCAAAGCACTAATAAAGAAGAAGGAGGAAGACATTGCAGCCCTCAAAAAGCAATTAAAGTTGCCAATTACAATGCATCCACAAACCACAAAATTTGCACAACAGAAAGAAGAGGAGGACATGGTAGGTTTACTAATAAGGATGAATGAGAGATTAGCAGAAACAGAGAAGGCATTGGAGAAAGAAATTAAAGAGAAGAAGGGAGAGTCGACCTCCCAGCCACCTGAAACAGCTCCAACAGGTACCACTGCTCCCCCCACAGTTACAACAACAGTCCCTCCTACTATCCCAACATCAACAATAGGTACCTCAGCTTCGACAGTAAAAACAGGCCCAGATACCACCATGGGCATGGAAGAATTGGTGAAAGCAGTAAAAGAGCTAGAGGTCCAAATGTTAGAGCTTAAAGAGGCAAAAGAAAAACTAGCCAAACTAGACGTAAGCTATGACAAATCTAAGATAACAATGGTAGAGAAAACCAGAGAAGTAAAGGCCCTGGAGAATAAGGTGAAATCCTTGGAAAAGGATCTCACCCTACATAAACCTCTAGCAGACAATAAAACAATTTTGTGGACCAAAATTGGCCAGTCTATCATTGACTAATGACAATCAATTCAAACGATCCATGAAAAAATAGAATTAATAGAAAGGGCCCAAGTGGAAATTTGAAGGGCCAGGGCATCATTGGGAAACATGCCTGAGCAGGCCAATAGACTAGTCCATTTTTTGAATACTCATACCAGAGAATAATTAGCAGCTTTGGAGATCAGGGACAGAACAAGCACCGTTTTGACAGTGAAAAAGGTGCTAACTATGAGGAATTTTATACAGAATTTGGAAAGGAAGTGCCAAGAAATGCAGATAGAGATAAATGCCTTCACAAAGAATTTTACAGTCTTGCATTAGAAGGGTCTACCCAGTTTATTAACCAGCAATCAAAGACTATTAGCACATGAACAATATGCTCACAGGGTAAACGCATATGTTACAAATCATATCACAACATCATCAAGCACTTCAGAAGACATAAGACCTCCCTCTGGACAGAGCTTATATGACAAATTGGAAAATTTGTTCTATATTGAACATGAAATAAATCATCTTTTTGAAGTCCAACCCAACTTCTACAGGTACATTGAAGCTGATGAAACACTAATAAAAATACAAAGACATCAGTTGCCAACAGACCAATGGTGGCAGAGCATGCTAGAAGTTTTACCAAGGTAATTCCAATTTTCCTTTATCATCTGCATTTAATTCAATATCAAAGCACGTGGCACATGTCAAAAAGGCAAAAAACAACAAAGGAAGGAGTCAAGTGGGTACTAGAACGCATTAAAGCGGAATCAAGCATAGATGAAAGGGTCGGGACAGCAACGCAGGAACGCAAAGTAATGACATCAGTTGCCAACAGACCAATGGTGGCAGAGCATGCTAGAAGTTTTACCAAGGTAATTCCAATTTTCCTTTATCATCTCCATTTAATTCAATATCAAAGCACGTGGCACATGTCAGAAAGGCAAAAAACAACAAAGGAAGGAGTCAAGCGGGTACTAGAACGCGTTAAAGCGGAATCAAGCATAGATGAAAGGGTCGGGACAGCAACGCAGGAACGCATAGCTACTAGCCGACTTCCTGAGTTAAAAATTCAAACGTATCTTATCAGTTAAGGCAGCCATCACAACAACAATTACTCCTGTATTCATTTCTACATTTATTTCCCTTGTCAGAGTAGGTGGAGGAAGTCATTGCTTGATATCTTATCCACAAAATATTTTGTAACTCTTTTTTGTATAAATACCTCCCCAAGAGATGTATTTGGGGTTGGTGATTTTCCTCTCTGGACCGCGCTGTAGCTCTGATATTTTTTAATACAAGGGTTGTTGAAATTCATTGCTGCTGGACCGTCTGAATGCGGATTTTATTTTCTGTGGCCTGCTACAGAATTCATGTGTCTTTCTATGGATCAATAAGTTGTTCTAAACTGTGTTTTGTGTTTTCTGCGTTTGTAAATTTCATATATGTTTCATAATCTTAGTAACAGGGAAAAAGAATAGCCCAAAATTTGTTTAAATACACTCTGTGTTCAATCTATGTTGTTAATTATGTTTTCTTCAGAATTAGCATAAACAGGAATTCTTAGCTGCTCTTGTTTCCACTGATTCTTTCACTTCGAATATTGCCAAGGAATTCTTTATTGCTCCTTGATAATATTCATGCACTTTCCCTCTGCCAACATGATGAAGGATTCTTAACTGCCCTTCATCCACTGGCTTACACTCCATCAATTTCCAGATTCTAAAATTGTTCCAAGGTCAATTATCTTGCTCTGTAGTATTGCCCTTTATCAAAGAAAACAAACTCAGTAGTTTGTCCTCATAGACTCCATTTGCCCAATGGAATGAACTGTTTCAGACTTGCATCCCAACTCTGTTTGATATCACCATCCAACAAACATAAAACAAAACCCTGTACATCATAACTAGCCTAAAATACCTCAAAACAAAGCTAAAATATAAAGAGAGAGCCCTCTCTAGATGCAGTTTGGCTAGAAATTGCATCTAAAAGATTGGTTAGTGGTTACCTTAGCCGTATTCCCTTTTCTCACAAGTTTTGGGGAACAACCTAAGTGATAACATCATTGGAGACTCCACTGGGGACCTGAATGAATGTTTGTTACTGCTGTCTAAATTCTAAAACTACAGATGGATCCTAAAATTAGCTAGGCAACCTTTGAAACTATCTTTGCTATGCAATCATAGGAGTAAAAAAAACAAAAACTACTTCAGTCTAACTCCAGTCTAGCTTTAGATTTTAAACAACTGTCTAAAGATTTGTTTGGCCATCCTTGTTTCAAACATACCTGAAGGAAAGCCCAACTCCTCCTATATTTCAAGAGCTTCCTTCAAGATATTTCAAAACTTGTATCCTCCAAATATTCCCAGAAAATACCAACAATACATTTTTAGAATTTGGCTCCAAAGAAGAAAGTTTGGTATACTAGGTCAAACCCAGATCCAAATCCTCCAGCTATCTTTGACAATCCTAATTTAATCCCTAAGCACCTTAGAATACAAGAAAACCAAGAAAATTCTGCTAAGTTAAACCTTAATGCACCTCAGCAAAACCCCATCCAAACTGAGCTTACTGCTGGAAACTCACCAGTCCTTTCTCCTATCTCTGCTGCTTTTTTAGTCCACCATCATCACTCCAAAACCTCTTTTCCACTCCTCCATCCACAACACTTGTCTCAACTATTATCCACGTGCTTCCAGTTGTCCCATTTTTACCTGCTAATATGGCAAATCGATATGCTCCCTTGTAGTTACCTGCAAATCCAGGGGCTATGCCACAATACTATCAAAGCAAAATCACCTATTTTTATGGTACTGGAACCTATACAACTTAACAACATAACAAGAATATGACTCACTATTTTGAAAACTATGAAATTGATGATGATGATGTCAGGATGAAAATTTTCGTCTAGAACTTAACTGGTGATGTAAGGACTTGGTTTAGGGCACTCCCTGCAAATACCATTGCTAACTCAGATGCCCTTTATCATATGTTCAGGAATAGATGAGAAAAGAAAAAGGACCCGTTACACATCCTATTAGAATATGAAAGCTTGAAAAGAGGTCCACAAGAAAGTGTCCAAGATTACTGCCCCAGATTTAATAATGTGTACAATGCTATTCCTCAGAATATTAGACCCCCACCAGACTTAGCCTTGATCAAATTTCCTGATGAAATTGGCTCGGACATGGCTTACCAGCTTAGGGAGAGAGCTCCTCCAAGCTTAGAAGACATGCAGAGTATAGTTGTAAGTGTTGAAGCCAATTTGATCTCTAAAAGCAATCGAGCTAGATCTGAGAGAAGAACAACCTTAAGGAAGAACCTTCTACATTTGAACAAAAAATAAATGCAATCATTAAAGGTATGGACAAACTGGGAGATAGAGTGGAAACTATTGAGAGGAAATCTTCATGGGAGGGCCAACCAAGCAACATTGCTAGAAATCCAAACTTTAGAAAAAACCAAAATCAAAATCTAGGAAAAGCTGGTCCAGACCAAAAAATAAGGCCCCCATTCCAAGAAAACTATGCAGAAGCTTCAACATCTAGTGAACCAAAAGAGGATATCCAAATTTGCTTAATGGGTGTCAATGGTGAACAACAAATCTTCCTAACTCGAGAAGACCAAGAAGCTCACACTCTTGGTTAGTTTCAAATTCAATCAGGAGAGTCTTTTGATTTCAAAGAAGGATATGATGCAGTTGTCTATGAAGTGCATAAGCAATACAATCTTAGGAGTAGAAGAATAGAAATCCCTGATGATCCCAAGCAGAAACCAATCAAGCATCCTAACAAAACCAAACCCAAGGATCATCATATACAAACTATTCCTAAATCAACTTCCAATCCAAATAGTCCAACAGTTGAAGATATTTCAGACCTAGAAAAATCAAACCAGCACCCTCCAACTATTTTTCCTCTCGAGGAAATCATAGAGGAACCCGTAGTAAACGGTTTCAAAGTGACCTCAACTCATAATGATATTCCAGTGAAAGAATTAGTTACAGAAAACACAGCTGAAAACGATAACCTTACTGTCCGAAATATCAAAATACAAATGGAAAAACCTTTCAATTTGGAAACTGAAATAAGTTAAAAATAGCCATCCCACTGTCTTAATTGGCTAGACATGAAATTTTTAGAGAACAAATCAGCAGATCATTACAGATTTCAGAAAACAAAGATTTAGTGAATGTCCTTGATGATCAACCAGAACTCATATTTGGCCCTAAAGCAAATGGCAAATTGGTAGATGGAGGAGTTCCTCCTTTCTATGTCAGCTTAAATATACATGATAAGGTACTTCACAATGCAATGTTTGATTCTGGAGCCTCTCATAACTTGATGCCCAAATTTGTGATGGAAAAATTAGAGCTTCACATAACTAGACCATACAAAGACCTATTCTCATTCGATTCTAGCCAGGTTAGATGTCTAGGCTTAATCAAGGATCTGTGTATATCATTAGTCCAATATCCATCCAAGACAATTTTAATGGATTTGGTGGTAGCTGATATCCCACCCAAGTATGGAATGTTGTTATCTAGATCCTGGGGTGCCAAATTACAAGAATCTTTGCAACTTGACATGTCTTATGCTACCATCTCAGTCTTTGGCCAGCCAAAGAGACTGTACAGATAAACTTTGATGAAGTATGTGGTCAACAGCCAAGACAAAACCCAAAACTTTCCCATTTATTCCATGCATTCAGACATGGATTCTTTCATCTTGTACAACACTGAGATTCATACCCCAACTAATGTTAAAATTTTTGCATTAAACCAGAATTAATTCCTAGATGAAAAATCCATAGTTCAGATTCAAGAAGTCTCTGAGAATAGTCATATAGCAGTCACACAAGAAACACCAAAAGTAAATGAAGATCCAAATCTGTCTGCTAAACAAATTGAGACAATTCTTGATAATAGTTCTAAACAAGAAATCCTGTGGTATCTAGAGTTTGATGGATCTGTTAATAAGCTAGGAGCAGGGGCAGGCATTTGGATTCACAACATGAAAAATGACTATGCTGAAGGGCATCCATATAGATTGAATTTCAGATGCACTAACAACATGGCCGAATATGAAGCCCTTTTGCTCGGGCTCAAAGTAATCAAAAGCCGCCTAGGGGAAGATAGGATATCAATTTTAGGAGATTCAGATTTGATAATTCAGCAAATGAAAGGTAACTTTGTTACAAATGACATTAGATTGAGATCATACAGAGGAGCAAAAATTGAAATTCTTAACACCTTTCTAGAATCCCAACTCACAAAAATCCCAAGGAATCAAAATTTACATGCTCACAGCCTAGCAACCTTTTCCAGTACTTGCAAGCTGTCATTTGGTCCTGCTCATCTTTTCACAGCTGAAATCAAAAACAGACTAGGTGTTCCAAACAATGTAAAAAATTGTCAAGTATTTGACAATGACACTCAAATCAATAATTTCCTGACCCTCAAAGAAGAGTTTTCTAGCACAAAAATAGATACAAGCTCTGCAAGTGAAAATGATCAAATAGACAGAGCTGAGACACATATTTCTACTGAGACAGCAAACCCAATTTTACATCCCACTAAGTTTGCTAAAATAGATTTACAGAAACTTCAAGAAAGAGAATGTGAGTATGCCATTGGAGCAGAATATGAAGTCATTAATTTGAAGGAAATTTTTTTACCTGCAGGCCTCACCCCTTTGGAAGACATTTTTAACTCAAATGACATTCCTAGGAAACCTAAAATGAAGCCATTAAACGCAGAAATTGAGGACTGTAATATAGGAACTGTAGGGAATCCAAAAATCATAAAATTGTCCAAAGCTCTGTTCCCTGACCAAAAACTGAAGTATGCTGAATTGTTTAAAGAATTTCAAGATGTTTTTGCATGGACTTATGAGGACCTAAAGT
Organism: Pinus taeda; assembly: GCA_000404065.3. Classification (NCBI taxonomy): domain Eukaryota; kingdom Viridiplantae; phylum Streptophyta; class Pinopsida; order Pinales; family Pinaceae; genus Pinus; species Pinus taeda. The sequence goes on along the minus strand of APFE030145799.1, from coordinate 191,658 downwards.
CTTATGATACATCTTTGATGCAACACGCCATACCTCTCAAGGAAAACCAAAAACCTTTCAAAAAAAAACTTAGGAGGGCCAACCCTATGCTCCTCCCTTTAATTGAGAAAGAAGTTAAGAGAATGTATGAAGCTGGAATTATTGCTCCCATTAGATTCTCAGAATGGTTTTCAAATCTACTGCCCACTAGAAAGAAGACAGGGGAGATTAGGTTGTGTGTTGATTTGAGAAATTTGAACAAAGTCTCTTTAAAGGACAACTACCCCTTACCCAAAATGGATCACATTCTACAAAGGGTAGTGGGTGCTTCAAGGATATCACTGTTAGATGGATTCTCATGCTTTAATCAGATCGTAATGCACCCTGATGACCAAGATAAAACTGCTTTCACAACCCCTTGGGGAACATTCAAATATGTAAAAATGCCTTTTGGACTCAAGAATGCAGGAGCAACTTTTCAAAAGGCCATGGATATAGCTTTTGCTAAAGAAATCCATGATTTTTTAGTCATTTACCTAGATGACCTTATAGTTTTTTCCAAATCAGATCAAGAACACCTAGATCATCTTAGGCAGGTATTCATAATTTGTATAAAATGTGGTATATCATTGAATCCAAATAATTCATTGTTTGGCCTAGAAGAAGGAAAATTATTGGGCCATATCATCTCTAAAGAAGGCATTAGAATTGATCTGGACAGGATACAAGCTATCTTGCAAGTCCCTCACCCTAGAAACATCAAAGAACTACAAGCCTTTTTGGGGAAGATCAATTTTCTAAGATGATTCATACCAAACTTGGCCGAGCTGATAAGATTGCTGAACAACATGCTGAAAAAGGATTCCAAGGTTAAGTGGACAATAGAAGCTGAGCAAGCCTTTGAAGAAATAAAAAATGCTTTGACTCAAACACCAATCCTCACAAGCCCCAATTTTGACAAGGACTTTATCATATTCTCATTTGCATCAGAACATACAATTGCTGTTGTTTTGCTTCAAAAAGATGACTAGGGATGTGAAAAACCCATAGCCTTCTTTAGCAAGGCACTTAGATATGCTCCACTCAAATATCAAATCATGGAGAAACAAGCATATGCACTTGTAAAGGCCATCAAGGACTTTAGAGTTTACATCTTGTACTCTCCTGTGATTGCTTATGTGCCCAACACTGTTGTTAAAGACATCCTAACCCAAGAAGGAATTGAAGGAAAAAGGGGCAAATGGATAGCTACCATACTAGAATATGACATTGAAATCAAACCAACAAAACTGATAAAAGGACAAGGACTAGCTAAACTCATGACTGAAACCAACTTTCAAGCCCTTGACATAAATCAACTAGATAATGAGCAGGAGATGGCGACTCCACAGATCAATCAAGCATTTTTCCGATCACCTTGGTATGCTGACATATGTTTTGTATTATTAAACTTGTAAGCTCCTCCAGGATTATCTAGAACTAAGAAAATATTTTTGAAAATGAAAGCCTCCAAGTTCTGTATTTTAGATTATGCTCTCTTTTGGAAAATCATGAAGGTGTTTTATTAGATTGTCTAATCAAAGAAGAAACTGACAAAGTGCTTAAAGAGTTTCATGCAAGGGATTGTGGTGGACATTTATATTGGAAATCAACTGCTGACAAAATCCTAAGGGCTAGATTTTGTTGGCCTACACTATTTTCTGATGTAAATAAATATGTAACTTCTTGCCACAAATGCCAAATTTTTGAAGGCAATAAAAAGTTGTTGCCTCTGCCCCTGAAGCCCATTTCCACTGAAAGACCATTTCAACAATGGGGTTTAGACTTCATTGGGGAAATCCACCCTTCATCCTCTGGCCATCATAAACGGATTTTGACTACTACAGACTATTCTACCAAGTGGATAGAGGCCATCCCTTGTAGGCAAGCCAACGACTCAGTAATCATGCAATTCTTAGAGACCAACATCTTGTCTAGGTTTGGCTGCCCGGAGAAGATTATTACAGACATTGTTGCTGCCTTTAAATCTAAGAGAATGATTAATTTTTGTCATAAATACTACATTACCTTGGGCCATTCTACAGCCTATTACCCTAAAGTTAATGGTCTAGCTGAATTCTCCAACAAAAACTTGATCAACATCATTAAAAAAGTCTTGGAGGAGAACAAGAAAATTTGGCATAAAAAGCTTGTAAATGCACTATGGGAAGATAGATTGACCACTAAGAGATCTAGTGGGACAAGTCCCTATGAATTGGTTTATGGTATGGAGGCAGTATTCCCTTCTTCTTTGGGAATCCCAGTGATAAAGTTGCTAAAAGAGATACAGGCAAAACCTAATGATATTCAGAGAAGGATCAATCAAACTATTCACTTGCAGCAAACAAGAGAGGAGGTCTGTCAAAGAGCTCAAGTTCTACAAGAAAAGCTTAAAAAGATATTTGATAAAAGAACCAAAGAAGAGGATTTCTTCATTGGAGATAAAGTTTTAAAGTGGGATTCTAGGAGAGAAGATAGGGGAAAACATGGAAAATTTGATTTCTTTTGGAGATGACCATTTATCATTCAGACTGTACAAGGAAACAACACCTACTTTTTGAAAAGCCTGGATGGTACAGAGGCAGATGATGGACCAGTCAATGGCCGAATGCTGAAGCATTATTTTGATCCACTTTGTTAAAGATACTAGCACTTTAATTTGTACATAACAGTGTTTACTTTCTGTAGATTATTACAACAATAAGATAGGGAATAAGTTGCAACAACTTTTGAGGAAAAGGAAAGGAATTGTACCACCTTTGGTTATTGCATTTTAAGTTTATCAGAAGAAGCTAAAGAAGTAGACTTGGGAGCTGTGAAAATGATGAAAAATATTCAGACAAAGTATCCTAAACAGGGCTGCAACTATTTGAATCAATTCATGAGAAATTTATAGATATTGCAGAGGCACCAGTTTATGTACAACAAAGGAGAAATTTCAAAATACAGCAAGAATTGAATATAAGGCCATCTGACCTATTGTTCTTGACTTTTCACCAGGAAAAGCCATCCCCAAGTGGAGCCACTGTTAGATTCCTATACCAATAGGTTTCATTTTTCATGATTGACTGGAGAAGTGACAAATATGATCATCCTTTCCATGCTGCAAAGGTTCCATATTTAGAATAATTTCACTATGTACAGTTGCTTGACTCTTATCATATCTTGTGATTGGCCAAACAGCTTAATCTTGGCCAAATTCATGTTTGAATTTGCTTGTCCTAGAATAGAGAATAAAGGTCTGTCCAAACAGTTCTAGCTTGACAGATGAGTAGATAGGTAGAGAAGCAAAGGAGCCCAACTGCTTAATTTGGGACCTTGGAAGAGATAAGGGTAGACTTAGATAGGAGGGCAGCTAAAAGAAAAGAAGAGAATCAGGGTTTGCTAGTTCAAATGCACCCAATGAAAATGAAGAAAAAATGTTAGGTGTACTAGGCTAGGTAGGAAATTTTGATGTTGTAGAAGCAGGTTTATGAGCAATTTGGTCCTTTGGAACATGTTTCATCTCATAAATATCATAAGGTCCTATGGCAAGGTGGTTACAAAACAAATGGAGCATGACTAATTTCCCTCCTCATTTTTCCAAGAACACTTACTAACATCCCCCCAAGGACAATGAGATCTGCTCACTACCCTTAGTCCACTTCATTTCATGGAAAAAACTAAGTGAAACTGTGTTTTCACCTAGGAAAAACAAGCCACATGTCTTGTGTAAAATGTTTTTATTCCATTTTGCCAAGTTTCCCAAACTTCATAACTTGGTATCCTTTTATTCCCCCATGCCTAAGTTTTTCACTCTATAAACTTAGCATTTATTCATACATATCCATCCCACATATTCATATTAACCTCCTAACTCTATTATATAGCTCCTATATAATGTTTCCTCGCCCCTATTACATATAAAAATACATAAAAAGCCCCTAAAAAACTAATATCCCGACCCTCGACAACATAGCGATATAGTAAAGATCTTCAGGAATTATAGGTTCACTTGGAACCTTATAGTAACCCCTTGCGTGCATATAACATTGGGTTTCATTTAACATTTGGTTAAATGAATAACCAACCTGCTCGAACCCAAAATCAAAATACAATGCAAAACCCCAAAAAACATTATAAAACGTCGAAAGATTGTGGTGGGACCCGCATCACAACCCTTGCTATTTCCCGTTCACCGTCAACCATTGGATCTAGGCTCTTAGATCTGACGGTGCGTTGTTGTATCGCGATCCCCCTAACGCCCGAAGTTTATGCTCCAGGAAAATGGCAGTTTCGCCACCGTACAGGGGTCACACGTCGCCCACCCAGCTATATCGCGAACCCCCCCCCCGCTGAATATCGTCGCTGCCCAAAAAGCAGTGCGATAATACTATATACTGTAATCACTTCCCACCGCTGACATCCTCGTCCACATCAACACCCACGATGGCTTCCACCTCACCTCCTTGTCATCAGCTGATGTCACCACCACATCAGTTGACGTCACCACGACATCAGCGCCATGACATTGCCACATCCCCCGCTATGCGACAAAATCACATGTCACGATGATGTCATCCGACAAAAATATGCCAAAACCCGCCAAAGTCGAAATTTTCATTAAAAAGAGTTGAAAGTGTCATTGTCGCTTGTTTTTTCTTGTCTTCTCTGTGTGACATTTGCATGCTAATTTGCGTTCAACGACAGTCATTCGACGATACAGTTCACCACCCAGCTATTTTACTCCGCAGTTCGGCCCTTTAGCTCGGCTCTCCACTTGCAACTCACACATTTCTCCATCAAAAATAGGTATTTACATGAATTTTGCTCCCGAACCCTGTTTTCGAAGTTTTCTTTGTTAATTCTCGAAAAAACGCCATAATTTGAGTTACATTTGTCAAAATACCTGCAAAATTGCCCAGTGAAACTACTATTTTGCCCACTTTTTTACTAGAAAACCTGCCAACTCCCTCTTCCTCTGTAAATTTCTCCCATTAAGCTGAGCTTGAGGTCACACTGGTCTGTGATTGCTAAAGGAAAGGCCCTAAAACTATTTCTACCCATTCCTTGCTGAAAAAACCCTCCAAGCTTCATTTTCTGCCACAAATTCTGCCCAGCAAGTCAAAACAAAACGCTCCAGTCTGCAAATCCTCTAAAAAATCCCTAGAGCCGCTATTTTGCCCACTGTTGCAGTAAATACCCACATTCCAAATAAAAACACACGAAAATTTATAAGATGGAAGCCCTTACTCCAGTGGCCCTCAATGTGGCCCCTCTCAATGCTCCACATAAAGAACTTGAATGGTTACCCCTAGCTGACAAGGATTTCTAGATTAATGACATAATGGGTAACAAATCTCATCTCCAAGCCTTTTGTGAGATCAGGAACAACTATAGAAACAAAGTTGACATATTTGGAATTTGGGAGTTCAATATGCCCATGTACTACCTCCCTTGTCTCAATGTTTTTTCTGACCTCATTCACCAATGCCATGCCAATTATGAGCCCACTCAAAGGGTAGTGATGTCTCCTTCTGGAACAGTTCTATTTTATATGACCCCTAAATCTATAAATGAGATGCTGCATTTTAAGCCAACTGGGCCATGGGCTCCTCTTTCCTTGGGACTTTTGCTTGACCAAGGTGCCAAATTGCCAAGTTCAGAAATAACTAGAATAGGCCAATTATTTATGGAACCAAATTGTCAACCTCAGGAACCTCCTCCATATCTGGACACATGGTTTAATGAAGCAAGAACATTTATTATTGACATGATAGCTACATCCTGGGATTCAAAACCAGTGAGTATGTAGATGAAACCACATTGGTCCTCTTATCCATCTTTACTCTAGGACAGCCCACCGCTATCAGGTATGATTATGCTACCTTCATAGGTGATAAGATCCATGAGAAATTCATGAGCATGGACAGAGAAAGAGTGTTTAAATACACATTATACATATATCATTTGTTGCTCTACTATCAGCCAGATAGTTTTCATGTTCCCCTCAGAAAATTAGATTTCAAAGGAGAGACAAGGTCTGTAATCTTCTGGACCCAGTCTTCCACCATGTTTACTACTCTCCTTATACTTATTGTGAATTCATTGATTTGTTCATATATCCAGGCACCTCTTTACTGATGAAGTCCTCCAGATAGACTTTCTGGTGAAATGTAGAGAATTCTACAGCTCTCCAAGAGCTATAGCATAGGTGGTTGGTAACTTTACCATAATCACACTGTGATCTGAATATATGGCTGTGAGTTGTGCCCCTACAAATTGCCAAAATATGTGCCAATGTGATTGTTTACCCTGGAATACTTCAGACAATTTATCCAATCAGATGTAATCCATTCCTGTGAGGCCAAGAAAAAGGCAACTCAAAATAAGAAATCAACTGGGCCCTTTCACCTTCAATAAAAGAGAAGCCTAGCAAGAGGCTCATGATATTTTAGGGCACAGGCTCAGGCTGAAACAAATTTTCTATTGGGCACCATATGACCCCAATCATTTCATAAGTTATAGGAAAGTGAAAAATAAGCTGCCAGCATATGTTCATTGTAAAATCCCTGAAATCCAACAATATGCTAATCAACAAGAGTGGCTAGAGGGCACATTAGTTTAAGAGATAAGTGAAGAAGAGAAATTGGAAAAGGAAATGAAAGAGCTTGAAAAAACACTTGACCTGGACTCTTTTGGATAGGTACCCTTCAAGCTTCCCCAACACATTGGAGGTGATACATCTTTTGCTAAGAGCTCACAGCAAACATTACAAAAGGCCAGTTCAGTAGCAGCAAAGGCAAAGGAAGTGATGGATACAGAACAATAAACAATGGCAGATCAACCTACCACATCAAAAGAACAGGGTCAAGGGCAAGTTCCCCCAGCTCAAACCAAGGCACTAGAAGTCCCTGTACTACAGACTCTTAAAAATGAGGAAAAGAGCATAAAGAGAGCTAGAGAATAGGATACCCCTGCCAGTGGACCAGCGAAACAACCAAGAGATAAGAGGCAGAGATTGAATCCCTATTCTAAGGAGGAATTTTTGGAAGATACCACAAGCAGCATGAGAGATGAGGAAAGGAATGAGCAGAAAATTTCTCCATTACCTAGCACATCAACTAGCTCATTCTAGCAAGAGCTAGAGAGGCAACATAGCATGGAAGTTTCATCCACCAGGCCTCAAAGCAAGAAAAGCTCAGATATCAAGAAAACTTTCACTGAAATAAAAGAAAAAAATGATCCAGTAAGGATGCAACTTTATAATCATCTAATGAGGACAACACCCACCAATCAACAAAGGCTAATGGCTGCTTATGATATTCAGGAAAAGAAAATGATCCTCAGTCATTTCAAGCCCAAGACACAGCAACCACATTCAATTGTTGATTATATTAGAACCAATTTGGAAGTTTTCTCTAAATATATCCACCCAATTGACCAAATTGAATTACATAAGCAAACTAGGGAGATGGTGTACTTGACCTTGGTAGAAGAGGAATTGCTTGCTCAGAAACTGTAAAATTCATTACACAATTAGAATTGGAAAGGGCTTCCTCCTTAGCTAAGGACAATAGGATTAAGTCCTTAGAAGAAATTATCATCGAGCTCGAGCATAATCCTAAGGAAGCAAAGGGAATCAAAGCACTAATAAAGAAGAAGGACGAAGACATTGCAGCCCTCAAAAAGAAACTAAACATGCCAATTACAATGCATCCACAAACCACAGAAGTTGAACAGCAGAAAGAAGAGGAGAACATGGTAAGTTTACTAATAAGGATGAATGAGAGATTAGCAGAAACAGAGCAAGCATTAGAGAAAGAAATTAAAGAGAAGCAGGGAGAGTCAACCTCCCAGCCACTTGAAACAGCTCCAACAGGTACCACTACTCCCTCCACAGTTACAACAATAGTCCCTCCTACTATCCCAGCATCAATAGTAGGTACCTCAGCTTCAGCAGCAACAACATCGCTAGATACCAGCATGGGCATGGAAGAATTGATGAAAGCAGTAAAAGAGTTGGAGGTCCAAATGTTAGAGCTTAAAGAGGCAAAAGAAAAATTGGCCAAACTAGAGGTAAGCTATGATAAATCTAAGATAACAGTGGCAGAGAAAACCAGAGAGGTAAAGGCTTTGGAGATTAAGGTGAAATCCTTGGAAAAGGATCTCACCCTGCATAAACCTCTAGCAGACATTAAAACAATTTTGTGGACAAAAATTGGCCAGTCTATCACTGACCAATGGCAATCAATTCAAATGATCCATGAACAAATAGAATTAATAGAAAGGGCCCAAGTGGAAATTCGAAGGGCCAGGGCATCATTGGGAAACATGCCTGAGCAAACCAATAGACTAATCCATTTTTTGAATACTCATACCCGAGAACAATTAGCAGCTTTGGAGATCAGGGACAAAACAAGCACCATTTTGACAGTGAAAAAGGTGCTAACTATGAGGAATTTTACACAAAATTTGGAAAGGAAGTGCCAAGAAATGCAGATGGAGATAAATTCCTTCATAGAGAAGTTTACAGTCTTGCAGCAGAAGGGTCTACCCAGTTTATTAATCGGCAATCAAAGACTGTCAACACATGAACAATATGCTCATAGGGTAAACACATATGTTACAAATCAGATCACGGCATCATCAAGCACTTTAGAAGACACAGGACCTCCCTTTGGACAGAGCTTATATGACAAATTGGAAAATCTGTTCTATATTGAACATGGAATAAACATATTTTTGAAGTCTAGCCCAACTTCTACAGGTATACTGAAGCTGATGAAACACTAATAAAAATACAAAGACATAGTTGCCAATAGACCAATGGTGGCAGAGCATGCTGGAAGTTTTACGAAGGTAATTCTAATTTTCCTTTATCATCTACATGTAATTCAATATCAAAGCACGTGGCACATGTCAAAAAGGCAAAAAACAATAGAGGAAGGAGTCAAGTAGGGACTAGAACACATTAAAGTGGAATCAAGCATAGATGAAAGGGTCAGGACAACAATGCAGGAATGCAAAGTAAAGACACAGCTACTAGCCAACTTCTTGAGTTAAAAAGTCAAACATATCTTATCAGTTAAAGCAGCCAGCACAGTAACAATTACTCCTGCATTCATTTCTACATTTATTTCCCTTGTCAGAGTAGGTGGAGGAAGTTATTGCTTGATATCTTATCCACAAGGTATTTTGTAACTATATTCTGTATAAATACCTCCCCAAGAGATGTATTCGGGGTTGGTGATTGTCCTCTCTGGACCACGTTGTAGCTCTGATATTTTTAATACAAGGGTTGTTGAAGTTCACTGTTGCTGGATCGTCTAAATGTGGATTTTATTTTCTGGGGCCTGCTACAGAATTCCTGTGTCTTTCTATGGATCAATAAGTGTAAATTGTGTTTTGTGTTTTCTGTGTTTGCAAATTTCATATATGTTTCATAATCTTAGTAACAGGGAAAAATAATAGCCCAAAATTTGTTTAAATCCACTCTGTGTTCAATCTTTGTTGTTAATTGTGTTTTCTTCAGAATTAGCATAAACAGCAATTCTTAGATGCTCTTGTTTCCACTGATTCTTTCACTTCGAATATTGCCAAGGAATTCTTTACTGCTCCTTGATAATCTTCATGCACTTTCCCTCTACCAACATGATGAAGGATTCTTAACTTCCCTTCATCCACTGGCTTACATTCCATCAATTTCCAGATTCTAAAATTGTTCCAAGGTCAATTATCTTGCTCTGTAGTATTGCCCTTTATCAAATAAAACAAACTCGCAGTTCGTCCTCATAGACTCGATTTTCCCAATGGAATGAACTGTTTCAGACTTGCATCCCAACTCTGTTTGATATCACCATCCAACAAGCTTAAAACAAAACCCTGTACATCATAACTAGCCTAAAATACCTCAAAACAAAGCTAAAATATAAAGAGAGAGCCCTCTCTAGATGCAGTTTGGCTAGAAATTGCATCTAAAAGATTGGTTAGTGGTTACCTCAGCCGTATTCCCTTTTCTCACAAGTTTTGGGGAACAACCTAAGTGATAAGAGTGGTTAACATCCATTGAGACCAAACTTTTGTCTATAGGACCTAAAGAAACAAATTATTTAGTTTGATTTAAGATTTTATTCCTATCCTCAAAAATCTTGGAGAGAAGCCTCCCGAGCTATAATTTTGACAACGTAAAAGGCTAGGAAGGTCATTATTGCAACAAATATTTTGAAATTGAGATCTAATGTGGTTATACGTGGGGCACTCTAAGAGGAAGTGATTTTCATCCTTGATGTTCATATTCTCACAGAGATGGTAGAACCTTTCCATCCATGGCGTTTTAGGAACTGCCCAATGACGCGTTTCACTATGTAGCTCATGAGAGTTTGTTCTAATCTTGGCTATATTAATTTTCTATACTTTTGATCTTCTAGGGTGGGGTTGATGACCTTCTTATAATATCTTAATTTTCTTTTAGCTACTAAATCTTTCTCACACCTCATTTTTTCTTTGAACTTAGAAGTAACAATATTTTTAATGTTATTAATGTTTTGCAATGCAACATTCTCGTCGATCTCCCAATCGTTTAACTAGGCCCTCGTGTTGGTCCAAAATGGATCCTAAAAACCTATAAGTCTTCATATAGTTAACTATCGAAAACAATATTGTAATGGAAAACATTGAAAGAAAGGCGGAAAACAGAGTAAAATGAAGGTCCAAACAGGATGCACAGGAGCTGTCGGATCGGACCGATCAATGGTCTAGATCTAATCGGCATATCGCAATCGACAAAAATCAACGCAAGTCAACAAGGACTGTTGATCAAGCGTGCGGATCAATGGTCTAGATTTTCTCGCAATATCGCATCGTTAAAAACACAAGGAGGATTAACCGCAGCCCGAGGACTATGCGATATGCGAATGCGATATATCGCATCGCAATATCACATCGTGGCAATACAAAGGAGTGGGGCCGATATAATATGCGACTTGCAATAGCCCGACCTGATGGATTTTATAAATGCAGCTCTATAAATTTTGAGTTCCAATAAAAAGGGATTTGTTGGGCTTTTCTGTGTATTAACGCATTTCCGCTATAAAACTGAAATACAAAGAAAATGCACTTGAAGCAATAAAACCAGACTTGAAAGGTTTAGAAATCTAGCCTTATATTATTTGAGTTCCATAATGAGAGAGTTTTCGGGTGGGCCTCAGGCGATAAGTGGTATTGGATGTGTTTCGCTCGATCCCATACACTGGCTAACACGTGGCTTGGTGCTGGAGAGAGAAAATCATCTTTTCAGGTGGGTAATCTCTGTGCATATAAGCCGCTCAAAATGGATATTGACCATGGGATCGGAGATCACATAGATCAATAGTGGGCTTGTGACAGTGACTAAAGGTAGACCCGATAGGATTATAAGGCATATCTAATATTATTTGAAGTCCGATAGAAAGTGTTTTTTAGATTTTTCAGTGTTTTCTGTGTATTTCTCTATGTAAACAGAGAATCGACTTTTTGGGGATTTGAACCGTGCCAGTAGTCCTTTCCATTTAGAAACAGGTGGCCACCATGCTTGAAGGCATTTTATAATGATTTTTAACACTCAGAGGGGATTTGAACGGATAGAGGCCAAGGTCCAGAGAGACCAAAAGGGGAGATGCACAGACAAGCGCTGATAGGCTTAAAAGTCACTCAATGTTAGAGATAGAGTAGACAGTTGCTAAGACAGAGAGAAAGAAGAAGGCAAAGAGAAAGAGGGAGAGTCTGTCTACTCTGGTAGACTTGAGGATTTCAAGTAAATCCCTATTGTTTTTTCACTGTTCCATTGAGACTCGATTTGAGCTCACACATGTAATAATATGCTCTTGAAGACATAATAGAGAGATCACCACTGAAAGTTGGACCAGGAGATGTAGCCAGGAAGTTTGGTGAACTCCTTGATTATTTGCTCTGTTGATGTGTGTGCCTATTATGTTTTTCTAATTGCTCATTGTCTATATTATTTGCAATCTTTTTGATCCATTGCACTAAGTAATAAAGGCATTCCTACACATGAGTCTATAATACCTTAATATTGTTTTAAGATCTCATTTTCAGATCAAGTGGTATCAGAGCTTTTGGTTTTGTTAAGGTTAGACAAGCTTGTGCTAGATTTTGAATGCTAACTAGGTCAAAGCTCAAACTAGGAGAAGGAGAACTTGTTGAGGCTAATCCATAGATTGGAAAAGTTTATCCTCAGAGGAGAATGGCAAAAGAAGCTCCACTGGAGTCAGAATATCAGTTCATGGACAGTCTTATGGCCATGTGAACCATGGTGGAAGAGATGTATCAAGAATTTAATAAGGGGCGAGGTGAAAGCACTTCAATACCCAAACCAGGCAAAGGAGTAGAGGAACGTTCTCTATTTTCCCCTCTAGAGAGCAAAGGGAAAGGGGAACAGCCTCCTCCATCATCGCCTCCACCATCACCTTCGTCCTTCTCATTTCCTAGCCCTGATAAGAGAAAGAAGAAAGCTTCTTTGATTAAATTAGATGTGAAGTTTAATTTGCCACTTGATGGAGAACTAAATGTAGAAAATCTAGATAACTAGATAAGACATATTGATGTATATTACAAGGTGCAGAACAGTGATTGAGAAAGGAGAAAGATTTAGCTAGCTAGCCTACGACTTGGAGGAACTGCACTAGTGTGGTGGGAAGGCAAGACACAAGCTAATATGCAAAGGCATGGTAAAATATTTTCTACTTGGAATGAATTTGTTTCTACCATAAAAAAAAATCTATCTTTTAGCTTATATGTAGCAGGGAACGATGAGTTGGCAAACTCTTCGCTCGTTAAAGGGTCAAAGTGTACAAAGTTATAGTCAGAAAAAGAGCTTTAACTCTAGGCATATCTCTAGACTCACCTGAAACTTTGTTGAAGTATATAGGTGTTCTGCATAGCTATTTGAAGCATACCTTTCTCATGTTTAATCACACTAGCTTAGATGATGTATCAATTCAGGCTACACATCTAGAAGTTAGAGGCAATAATGTGAACCCAGAGGTTGGGGGATCATCTAAAAACTCTGTAAGTAGGAACAAGGAAAATAAGAAACTGAAATGGAAGGAGAGGAAAACAAACACTATATGCAAGGACAAACCTTCATGCATTCACTACAAGAAGGACAGACACGATGAGGCACACTACTCGTCTTTGCATCCAGAGTTGAAACCCAAAAAATTCGGTGGTAAGAAGAAAAAGACTATTGATGCTATTCAGAAAGACTTGGGGTTAGACTCAGGTGATGAAACAATAGTAACAGCCATAGGTATAAAAGGTAAAAATTTTGAAGCATCCAGAAGTAATTCTGCACAATCTATTGATAATGAAAATAATGTGAGGAAAAGACATGAGCTTTTTCATATTAGAGTCATTTTGAAGCACCAAACGATTGATACTTTATTTGATAGTGGATCACAAGTAAACATGATTTCTGAAGCCATTGTAATGAAGTTGGGATTACTAACAAAACCTCACGAGAAGCCATATCCATTAGGTTGGGTATGTGATAAAACAAAGATACAAGTAACAAGACAATGTAAACTTAGGTTTGCTATTGTGTCAACATTTGTAGATGAGGTTGACTTAGATATAGTTCCATTGGATATATGTGGTATTGTTTTGGGAAGTCCTTACTTGTATGATAGGAAAGCTATTTTCTATAGAGCCAAAAATAAGTATCAACTCACTAAAGAGGGAATGAATATATTATAAGAGCTCATAAACTCAAAAATAACTATTCTCTCATAAACTTAGGGCAGATGAAAAGAATTGTGAATTCAACCAAGCAATTTTTACTAATGGTTGTAAAGGAAAAGAACCCAGATAAAGCCAATATATTTAAAGGTTGTGATGCTAAACAGAGAGCTGATTTAGTTAAAGTTGCTTCATAATATGATATCCTATTTCAAGAACCTAAAGGTCTGCCACCCAAAAGGGAAATACTACATGATATTCATTTGTAGCAAGATGCTCCATTACTTAACATCGGAATGTACATGTTATAAGCTTTAGAGAATGCAGAGATATAGAAGCAGTTACAAGAGTTGCTCGATAAAGGGTTCATAAGACCAATCACATCGCCATGTGGTTCTCCAGTCATGTTGGTGAGAAAGTAAGATGGTTCGTAGAGAATGTGCATTTATTATATAGCACTGAATAAGTAATGATCAAGAATTGTTATCCTCTTCCTCGTATTGATGATCTATTAGATTAGTTTAAAAAGCAGTTTACTTTTCTAAGTTAGACTTGCGAAGTGGCTATCATCAGGTTAGAGTTGCAAAACAAGATGCATGGAAGACTGCTTTCAAGACAAAGCAAGGGTTGTATGAATGGCTTGTTATGTCTTTTGGCTTAACTAATTGTCCTGCTACATTCATGAGAGTGATGAATTATGTACTCAAACCTTTTATTGTTGATTTTGTAATTGTTTATTTAGATGAAATTATTGTTTTCAGTAAGACATGGGAAGACCATGTAAAGCATGTAAAGCAGACTTTAGATGTTTTAAAAAGAGAAAGTATCTATGTGAAGCTATCAAAATGGGAATTTGACAAGACATATTTAAATTATTTGGGTCATATTGTTATGAAACCAGCTCAAGGAAAGATAGAAAAGATAGATCAACGCCTTAGAATTCAGCCTCTTCGAGGGGGCAACCTCCTTTACATTACATAAATGAACAATTCTTGGATGATTCAAAGGATAAAACCTCCTTTCTATATATAGGAGTCTAAGGAGTCACAATATAACCCAGCCGACCTAACAATAATAACATAAAGCCACAAAAATAACTATAGAAGGATTCTATGGGGCACAGTAATAATAATATGGGGATAATAGGGGCACAACAATATTAATAAGGGGTACAACTACAATAGTAATGGGGTAATCACTAGTATTATAGGGATCCAACATGCCCCTCTCCTTCAAAAAAGTGTTTTCCTCAATGCTTGAGTAGTTCTGGATGCTTCTGTATAAAATTCTCATCCTCCCATGTGGAATCTTCAGCAGATAATTTATTCCACTTGATAAGATACTTTGAAATTGATCGATTTCGTAGATGTCGAGTTCTTGTTTCTGTGACTGCTTCTAGTTCCAATATAATTTTTCCTTCCTCGTCAAGTTCTCGCAATATTGTTTGAATTGGGAGCTTATCGCCTATAACCTTCTTTAAACATGAAACATGGAAAACTGGGTGCAATTGAGAAGCCGTAAGAAGCTCTAATTTGTATGCCATAGTACCAATCTTTTGCAACACCTTGTACGAACCAAAATACTTTGGTGATAATTTATTACCCTTCTTAGCTTGCTTGAGGGACATTTGCTTATATGGTTGTATCCTTAAGAATACCCAATCACCTACATCAAAACTTCTTTCACTGCGATGTTGATTTGCCTATTGTTTCATTCTATTATGTGCCAACACGAGGTTATCCTTTAAGAGTTAGAGGACTTGTTGTTGATGTTCGAT
>APFE030145799.1:127421-175415 GCA_000404065.3 Pinus taeda | reverse complement strand
TTGTTTCAACTTTATTTTGTTGGCAAACCAAACATTCCATCACAAACTTTTGAATATCTGATTTAAGGCCATCCTAAAGAAATTCCTTCTTAACCATGTGGTAAGCTTTTTAAAATCCTGAGTGCCCTCCTAAGGGAGAAGTGTGCAATTCCATAAGAATATTTTTTTTTAGCTAGGAATTCTTACAGAGGTATAAACGATCTTTGTACCATAATGAATCATTTTTCCAACTAAATGTATCAGACATAGTGGAATCTTGTTGTAACTTTTGAATAAGTGCGCAAACTTCTTCATCATTCTTCCATTCCTCCCTTGCTTCGTTTATCCAATTTGGTCGGATAATAGAAATGGCAACAATGCTTCCACATCCTCATCCTTTCTTGAGAGTGCATCTGCCACCACATTTTTCTTCCCTTTTTTCTAGATGATTTCAAAGTCATAACCCAACATCTTTGTGACCCATTTTTGTTGCTATTCATAGGATAATCTTTGTTCTAAAAATTATTTAAGGCTATCATGATCCGTTTTTACCTTGAAGCATCTTCCCATTAGGTAGGGTCGCCATTTCTTAAGTGCATGTAGTATTGCCAACATTTCCTTCTCATAAATAGCTTTGTGTCAATACTTTCCCTTGATTGGACGACTTTCAAAAGCAATGGGTCTTTCATCTTGCATTAAAACAACACCAATTCCATTTCCTGAATCATCACATTCCACAATAAAGGTTTTTGTGAAGTCTGGCGTAGCTAAGACAGGTGCTTCGCACATTGCCTCTTTAAGATGTTCAAAGGCCTTTGTTTCTTCTGGAGTCCATGAAAATGTATCTTTCTTCAATAGTGTTGTTAGAGGTGCTGCTATTCTCCCATAATTCTTAACAAACTTGCGATAATACCCTATCAACCCAAGAGATCCTCGCAGATGCTTTATGGATGTGGGAATTCTCCATTCCTTAATGGCTTTAATTTTGCTAGGGTCTACCTTAACTCCTTCATGAGATACAATATGACCCATATATTCCATCTCTTGTACTCCAAAGAAACATTTGGATCTTTTTGCATATAATTGTTTTTCCTCCAATAGTTGTAGCACCCTGTCAATATGTTCAACATGATCCTTCCAAGACTTGTTGTAGATTAGTATATCATCAAAGAATACTAACACAAATTTTCTAAGGAATGGTTTGAAAATTGAATTCATCAAACCTTGAAATGTTGAGGGTGCATTGGTAAGGCCAAAAGGCATGACCAAAAATCATAATGACCCTCATGAGTTCTAAATGTTGTTTTCGGAATGTCTTCAGTCTTCATTCTGATTTGATGATATCCTGAACAGCGATCCAAATTGGTGAAGTAAATTGATCCCTGTAATTCATCCAGTAATTCATCAATGACAGGAATGGGGAACTTATCTTTAATAGTGAGCTTGTTGAGCTCCCTATAATCCGGACACATGCGCCATGATCCAGCCTTCTTGTGCACCAATACTACTGGAGCAGAGAAAGAAATTTGACTTGGTTGAATTATACCAGCCTCTAGCATTTCTGCAACCATATGTTCAATTTCACTCTTTTGGACATAGGGATATCTGTACGGCCTGATGTTTGGAGGAACTCTTCCTGGAATCAAAAGAATAGTATGATCATGATCACGCATAGGTGTGAGACCTTTAGGAGTCTCAAATACATTGGAATGATTATCCAGGACTTTTTGGAGATCTGGAGAAATAGATGATTTCGATGTGGAAACATCTAGTGAACATAATTGTGCAATTACACCTATTTGTTCCTTTTTAGAAGCTTTGTCATACCATTAGAGCTAATTATCTTTCCTGGTTTCCCTGCAATACCCCTTAATACAACTTCCTTTCCTTCCATAGAAAATTTCAAGAAAAGTTCTTGAAAATTAAAAGCTATTGTACCCAAGGATTGTAGCCATTGGACTCCTAGTACAACATCAGCACCTCCCATTGGAATGGAAAGCATTGGGCTAGTCAATACAGATTCTCCCATGGATAGCTTGATATTATGGCACTTTCTAGAGCAATTTATTGTTCCTCCATTTGCAACCATCACTTGACACTTGGTGCTGGATATAGGAAGCAATTCAATTCTTTTGCTACCTTACAATGAATAAAATTGTGGGTACTTCCTGAATCAATCAACACTATTACCTTTTTCTTCTTGATTTGTCCTTCTATCTTGAAGGTTTGAGGAGTGGTAGTTCCCACCAATGCATTACAAGATATGGTCGGATTCATTTCTTCTTTATCTAGGCTTTGTTCCTGGAATATATCCTCTTCTTTTGACCTTTCTTTCTCATTTTCTTCTTCCTCTTCACAATCTATGCAGACTAATTTCTTCTCAGCACACTTATGACCTTTAGTGTATTTTCTATCAGAACTGTAACAAAGCCCTTTTTCTCTTTTTTCTTCCAATTTTTGTGGTGTCAACTTATAGGTTGTGGAAGACTATGGGCAACACCACTTCTGTCTTTATAGTTGTGAGTGGTATGCTTCTTGGTTTCCATAATTTTGGTTTCCGTTTTTCTTTCTAACTTGAATGCCTTCTCTAATGAATTAGGTTCTCAAAGGCGAAGATCATGTTGGATATTATCCTTTAAAGACCCTATGCACACATCAATCCTATGCTCCTCTGGAATATCTTTTACCCTTATGTTCAATTTTTGGAACTCCTCAGTGTGCTCCATTATTGAAACCTTTTGTTTGAGACTTATCAATTGGCTAAAAAAAGTGTTACATTTTGTATCCTCGTAATGTGCTATCAATTCTTTTGTAAAAATTGCCCAAGTGATAAATTGTTTACGAGATCAAAGCCATTGATACCATACAAACTGATTTGGTTCCAAATATAAAGTTGCCATACGTACCTTTTGTGTGTTTTGCACATTATTGAGATCGAAAAATTGCTCCATCTGTAATATCCATGTTGCGGGATCCTTGCCATCAAACTTCCTCATATCGATTTTTGGAATATGGTGGGTCTTCGATCCAACATTAGAGTCTATGGAATCATTATTAACATTTCTTTTATTCTCATCGTGAGTTTCCTTTACTACCCTTTCACCTTTAGTGACCCTTTCTTGTAGCAACTTATTCATATTTATCTTCAATTCTTCCATGTTTGTTTTCAAATCTATCTTCAAATCATCCATCTTAGCTTCCACATCATTCATGTTAGCTTCCATGTCATTCATCTTAGCTTCTACACCTTTCTTTAAACAATCCATCTTAGATTCTGTTCCTTTTTGTGCAAGTGACACTTGTTGCACTTTGTCTCGTAATTTTGATATATCATGTTGCATTTCTTCCTCTTCTTCATGAGTCATGCTAGAGCTTTCAGGTCGCCTACTAGGTGTTTCCATTTTATTTCTTTGGGGCATCAATTACTGATAATAATTCTTCACTATGCCCTTTGATTTCCTTCAAAATAATTTTTCAAACCAAGCTTAAGCAAACATTTAAAAAAGTATACACACCTTTTTTCACTTTGTAGGAGCTCGATATTACCTTTGATGTATCAATGTAATTCCAGATCATCCAGTTCTGAAATTGTGACTTGCGGTAGCTCTCTGTGTCCTCTTTCCAATGCCACCAATCTGACCCCAATGGGATTCTCCAATGAAGAGTTATGCCAAATCTCCCACAGTGACCTGATTATAGACTAATTCAGTAGAGCGAACTTGTACGACGTGCCACGTGTCCCTATTTTGACCTTTGGCTCTGCAAAATATATACAAGAAACTACATTTTGTTCTCTTTGTGTAACTTCTTACGAAATTTCAATCTGATGCTCAGAGAGAAAGTTATGAATATTTTCCCCTGGTCACCTATTTTGAATGTAATTCAGGATTCTGGAAAAGGACTAACTTCCTCAAGTCATATCTCTACAAATATAGTGCGAAAAGTTCTGAAATGTGGACCTGAGATTTAGTACGATGTCTTCGTAAATGGGTTTTTGTTTTAGCTTTTGAAACATCGCAGAAACAAAGTTATAGCGAAAATTTGACGATGACCTGTTTGGAGCAGCGAAACCCTAGAATCCAAAGCTCTGATACCAAATGTTATGAAACCAACTCAAGAAAAGATAGAAAAGATAGATCAATGCCTTAGAATTCAGCCTCTTCAAGGGGGCAACCTCCTTTACATTACATAAATGAACAATTCTTGGATGGTTCAAATGATGAAACCTCCTTTGTATATATAGGAGTATAAGGAGTCACAATATAACCCAGCTGACCTAGCAATAATAATATAAAGCCACAAAAATAACAATAAAGGGATTCTATGGGGCACACTAATAACAATATGGGGAAAATAGGGGCACAAGAATATTAATAAGGGGTACAACTACAATAGTAATGGGGTAATCACTAGTATTATAGGGACCCAACACATATTGTAGGAGCTGGTGAATTGAAGATAGATCTCTCTAAGGGTTGAAGTCATTGTGAATTGGCCTGAACCCAATTTTGCTACAGAGGTTAGGAGTTTCCTAGGAGCAGCACAATACTAGAGAAATTTTATTGCTAACTTTTCTTTCTTTGCAGCTCCATTACATGCTTTAACATGATTGAAACAGGTGTTTCAGTGTGGAGGCAAACAACAGAAAGCCTTCCACACCATAAAAGAAAAAATTAGTACAACACCAGTACTAGCACTACCAAATCTTCCACATCCATTTGAGATTGAAATACATGGCAGTGACTATGCCATGGGAGCAGTGTTGATGGAACACAGTTGATCTGATAATGAGATCTAAGAAAAATAATAAGGTATCAAGACTTATGTGCATGGATTTGTCTAGTTTTATGCAATGGATCGATAAGATTGTGAAATACACAGAAAATGAAGTAGTAAACAAAACATAATAGACAACACATAACACAACAAATTTAATGAGGAGTTCACCCAATACTCTTGGGCTACATCTCCTAGTGCAGCCTTTAGTGATGGCCTTTCTATTACGTCTTCAAAATATATTTTTTATAACAGTGAGCTCAATTTGAGCCTCACACACAACAGATGCAACAACAAGAGATTTTCTTAAACCTCTCAAGACTCTCTGTGTACACAGAATCCCTCAATGCTCTCTGTCTCTGTCCTAGCTCTATCTCGGAACTGCCTGATATACTGCCTCTATTTGCTATGGCTTTAAAGCCAATCTGGGCTGCTTGTTTGTTTCAGTTCCTCGACTTTCAGTCTCCCTAGCCTCTTTTCTCTTCGAATCCCTCTTCTGGAATTACACAATCATTGCATAATGCACAAAGAGGATGTGGCCACCTTTTTTGCAATGTAAGAGTGCCTCAGCCCCTTGAAATCTTTTGGATTCCCGAACATGATCGTTTCCTTCTTATCACAGGAAAATGCATTCATGACTATGAAATTCTGCCAAAGCACAATTCATTTCAGACTTCAAAATTCCTTAAATCTACCTTATTCTCCTATTAGGTCCGCTTGTAAGTTTCCATTGCATGTCGCAATGGCCCTACTCCAAAGTTCCCCTTTGTATTTTTGAAATACGTTAAAGCCATGAAAATAATGTAAGAAATGGCTTATGAAAGATCTAAAAATATATAAATTAGCCTTAAGGAATCCTTTCGAGTCTGGCTTATCGCATCGACCTTCATCCCTCACATTTCTTTTAATAATCGAAAACTTCGAAAGTGCATTAAAAATGTCTTTGCTACGAATTTAAAATATTTTGCAATAATATTTATCTAACCATCGAGTCTGGTTCATCAGATCTCAGGTGTGTATGTGTATATGGCCACTCCTCTGTGTAGCACCGATTGCGATAGCGTGATGTGATTGATCACAATTACTCATCGCAATAACCCCGGGCCATGGTAAGTGCTCTTATAATCTCCGATAGCGATCCTGTGATGCAACATGGGTCGTCGATTTGTGCGCTTGATCGACAGTCCTACTTGACTCCACCAATCGTTGTCACAGTTGTTATGTATTCTGTACCGATATTCATTTTCTGCCTATGCCAATTGCAATTATCGATTAGATATGGACCATTGATCGGCCAGATCTGATGGCTACTGTGCATTCATTTGTTTTGCCTTCGATACTCTATTTTTTTCATTGATTTCACGTGTTTTTGTCTCTTGATAGTGTTTTTCCCCATTCTAAAAGGTTTTCTCATGAGATTTTCTTTGGTCTTTGGCATGATTTTTCTAGTTTTTGAAGACTTAGAGAGTGTCCTTGGGTCCATTTGGATCACACCTTCCCACTAAAAAGGCTTTTGGACCACCAAAAGTTTTTTTTCAAGCATCGCGTAAGTGAGGATACAACTTCCTCACTTCCCCAATCTCTATCCATTTTGCACTATTGGGTTTTGAACCTTTGAGCTTGATTCTAAGGTGCTCCACGTACCCTCTATGCATAATCCTCACCTTCCTATCCAGATCTATATCTTCCTACAACTCATTAAGGTATTCAAGCAACACGTCATCAATGGAAGGCAATTGACTCTGCTCTTCAGGATCTTCAAATAATGAAGGTTCAAACAGTCTTAAGTATTCTGAATTTATGACTAAATAGATGTGAAAGTATGGTGGCAGATCAAGGTGGAAAGCATTCTCACCAATTTTCTCAAGTACCTTAAAAAGCCCATACCTTATTGGCTTCAGCTCCTTTCCTTCACCTTACATTCTATCCTTGCTCATATACAACCAGACTTGATCACCAACTTGGAAGCTGTGCTCCACTTGGTGTTTATCATGCCTTGCCTTGTACTTGGCTTGGCTCTTTTCCAGCTATTCCTGCATTTCTTGGTGAATTTCTTGGATCTGTTCAATGAATCTAGTTGCTTTATCCACATCACTATTTCTAGCAACTCCTATGTCTTTTTCAAAGACAAAATCCAAGGGAGACCTTGGTATAAAACCAAAACAGGTCTCAAAAGGAGATATCTGTGTAGAAGAGTGTTTAGCATGGTTATAAGCATGTTTCACATAGCATAAATGTTCATCCCAAAGCCTGGGATGCTTGCTGCAATAACCCCTGAGCAATTGGATCACTGTCCTGTTGAATACCTCTTTTTGGCCATTTGTTTGCGGGTGACATGTTGTGCTCTTCTTCAGTCTAGTGTCCATCAATTCCCACAGACTTAACCAAAACTTCCCAACAAATCAGGAGTCTCAATCAAATACTATGGAAGTGGGTAACCCAAAATGCACCCAAACATGCTGAAAGAACAACTTCGGTGTTTGTTCAGCTGAAATCTACTTATTACAAGGTATTAAAATACACATTTTGTTGAACCTGTCCACATTAACATATAAATAGTCATGTCCATTTCTAGATTTCGGTAATCCCCCAACAAAGTCCATGGAAATACTTTCCCAAGGACAGGAAGGGACTAGTAGTGGAGTGTAAAAGCCTAGTTTTCTATTGTTGGGCTTACTTTTAGCACACATGGTACACCCTCTTACATATCTAGAAACGGTTTCATGCATTCTTGGCCAATAGTAGTATCTTTGTAGCTGTGCAACTATTTTACTTACACTAAAATGACCTGATATCAAAGAAGCATGTGCTTCCCTAGTTATGTTGACGCTTTTAGTTTGTGGAATGCGTAGTTTTCCCAAATGATACAAGAGTTGGTCCTTAACATAGTAGTTTAATTCTTCTACCTTTCTGCCATTTCTTAAAACTGTATATACATCTCTAAAGTCTATATCTTAAGCATAGTGTTTAATGTAGCTTTCATGCATTACTGAATTATGCTTAAGTATAGTAGATGCATTTATGATTGGTCTGGATAACATATCTGAAACTTTATTGTGTATGACCTTTTTATATCTGATGACTAAATGGAACTGTTGTAGGAAACCCATCCACCTATAGTGCCTTGATTGCTGCAATTTAGTTTGTGAGTGCAAGTACTGAAGTGGGTGATGATCAGCATGTATAACTATTTCTTTGCCAATTAAGTAATGTTTCCACTTCTTTAAACTTTGTACTAATGCATACAATTATTTATCATATGTGGGATAATTAACTACTGTAGAATTAAAAGTCTCAGAATGGTAGCATATGGGTTTACCATGTTGCATCAACACTGCTCCCATAGCATAGTCACTAGCATCTGTTTTGATCTCGAATGGTTGTTGAAGATTTGGAAATGCTAGTACTGGTGCTGTACTAATTTTTTCTTTCAAGGTGTCGAAGGCTTTTTGCTGTTTGCCTCCCCACTGAAACACCTTGTTTAATTATGTTAAAGAATGTAAGGGAGACGCAATTAAGGAAAAGTTAGCAATAAACTTTCTCCAATATTGTGCTGCTCCTAAGAAGCTTCTAACTTTTGTAGCAGACTTGGGTTTAGGCCAATTTGAAATGACTGCAACCTTAGAGGGATTTATCTGCAATTCACCACCCCCTACAATATGACCCAAATAATTCAAAGATGTTTTACCAAACTCACATTTTGATAATTTAACATAGAGATTTTCCTTTTTCAAAACATATATAGTCCACTTTACGTGCTTCAAATGTTCTTCCCATGTTTTACTAAAAACAAGAATGTCATCCAAATATACAATTACAAAATCATCAACAAAAGGCCTGAGTACATCATTCATAACTCTCATGTAAGTGGCAGGAGCATTAGTTAAGCCAAAATGCATAACTAGCCATTCATACAACACTTGCTTTGTTTTGAAAGTAGACTTCCATGCATCTTGCTCTCCTACTCTGACCTGATGGTAACCACTACGGAAGTCCAAATTGGAAAAGTAAACAACTTCTTTAAGCTAATCCAATAGATCATCAATGCGAGGAAGGGGATAATGATTCTTGATCTTTATTTTATTCAATGCTCGGTAATCAATGAACATCCTCCACAAACCATCCTTCTTTCTCACCAACACGATTGGAGATCTGCACGGTGATGTGCTTCTTCTTATGAACCCTTTCTCGAGCAGCTCTTGTACCTTCTTCTTGATTTCTACATTCTCTAAAGTGTATAACCTACACATTTTGATGTTAGGCAATTGAGCATCTTGCTGCAAATTAATATCATGTACATTTTCCCTTTTGGGTGGCAGAGCTTTAGGTTCTTGAAATAGAATATCATATTCTGAAAAGAATTGTAAATTAATGCAAGCAATTTTTATTGATGGTTGGAAAGGAAAAGAAACCTGATAAAACCAATGTATTTGAAGGCTGTGATGCTAAACAACAAGTTACAATATATTCGATTCCATCTTTAATGAGTTGATACTTATTTTCATATCTATAGAAAATGGCTTTTCTATCATACAAGTAAGGACTTCCTAAAACAATTCCACATATTTCCAAGGGAACAATATCTAACTCAACCTCATCTACAAATGTTGACCCAAAAGAAAACCTAAGTTTACATTGTCTAGTCACTTGTAGTTTTGCTTTATCACATGCCCAACCTAATGGATATGGCTTCTTGTGAGGTGTGGTTAGTAGTCCCAATTTCTTTACAATTGCTTCAGAAATCAAGTTTACTTGTGAGCCACTATCAAATAAAGTATCAATCTTTTGATGCTTGGAAACAACTCTAATATGAAAAATCTCATGTCTTTTCCTCCCATTTTCTTTACTATCAATAGTTTGTGCCAAATTAATAACAGATGCTTAAGAATTTTTACCTTTTATACCCATGGTTGCGATTGTTGTTTCATCACCTGAGTCTAACCCAAATCTTTTTGTATAGCAACAACAATCTTCTTCTTCTTGCCATCGAACTTCTTGGGTTTCAGCTCCGGATGAAAATACCAACAATGTTCATCATCATGTCCATCCTTCTTGCAGTGAGTGCATGAAGGTTTGGCCTTTTGTAAAACATTTTCTTTCCTTTCCTTCCATTTTTGCTTCCACTTTTCCTTGTTCTTGCTTGCAGTGGGTTTTTATGATCCCCCAATCTCTGGGTTCACATTCTTGCCTCTAGTATCTAGATGGGTAGCCTGAACAGATACTTCATTTATGCTAGTAGGGTTAAACATGAGAATAGTATGCCTCAAATAGTTATGTAGACCACCTATATACTTCAAGAAAGTTTCAGGTGAGTCTAACTAAATGCCTAGAATCAAAGTTCCTTTTCTAAATTCTTGGGTGTAGCTTTGTACACTTTGCCCCTTTATTTGGCGAGGAGTTTGCCAACTAATCATGGCTTGTTGCATATAAGCTAGTGGATAGAACTATTTTTCAATTGTAGAAACAAATTCACTCTAGACAGAAATAATTTTACCATGCTTCTTCAAGTCAGCTTGTGTCCTACCTTCCCACCATACCAAGGCAGTTCCTCCAAGGCGTAGGCTGGCCAACTGAATTTTACTCCTATCTGAATCAATGCTCTGCACCCTACAATACACATCAATATGTCTATGCCATTTATCTAGATTCTCTACATTTAATTCTCCATCATATATTGGCAAATCAAATTTAACATCTAATTTAATCAAAGATGTTTTCTTCTTTTTGTTTTCAAGGCTATCAGGAGGTGTGGATAGAGGAGCCTCTTTTCCTTTCCCTTTTCCTTCAGAATGGCCATCTAGAAGGGATTCTTCTGTTCCTTTGTCTTTTTTGGAGGTTGAAGAATCTCCACTTCAACCTTTCTTAAATTCTTGATACATTTATTCTACCATGACTCTCATGGTCATGAAACTATCCATGAATTGAGGGTCTGATTCCAAGGGATTTTCTTCTACCATTTTCCTCCTAGGATAGACTATACTAATTTCTAGGTTAGTTTCAATCAGTTCTCCTTCTCCTAATTTGATCTTTGACCTAGTTATCATTCACCAATCTAGCACAAGCTTGTATAACCTTAGTAAACCTAAAACTCTGATACCACTTGATCTGATAATGAGATCTAAGACAAATAATAAGGTATTACAGACTTATGTGCATGGATTTTTCTATGTTATTTTATGCAATGGATCGATAAGATTGCAAAATAAATAGACAATGAAGCAGTAAACAAAACATAATATACAACACATAACACAACAAATTTAATGAGGAGTACACCTAATACTCCTGGGCTACATCTCCTGGTCTAGCCTTCAGCGGTGGCCTCTCTATTATGTCTTCAAGATAGAGTTTCTACAACAGTGAGCTCAATTTGAGCCTCACACACAACAAATGAAACAACAAGAGCTTTTCTTGAACCTCTCAAGACTCTCTGATTACACAGACTCCCTCAATGCTCTTTGTCTCTGTCCTAGCTCTGTCTCGGCACTGCCTGCTATACTGCCTCTATTTTTTATTGCTTTAAAGCCAATCTGGGCTCCCTGTTCATTTAAGTTCCTCGTATTTCAGTCTCCCTGGCCTCTGTCCACTTTAAATCCCTCTTCTACCACTACACAATCATTGCATAACGCCTAAGGAGGAGGTGGCCACGTATTCTACAACGTAAGAGTGCCTCGAGCCCCTGAAATCCTTCGAATTCCCAAACGTGGTTGTTTCCTACTTATCACAGGAAAATGCATTCATGACTGTGATATTCCTCCAAAGCACAGTTCATTTTGAACTTCAAAAGTCCTTAAATCCACCCTATTCTCCTATCGGGTTTGCCTGTAAGTTGCCATCGCATGTCGTAATGGCCCTGCTCCAAAATTCCCCTTTGTATTTTTGAAATACCTTAAAACCATGAGAATAATGTAAGAAATGGCTTATGGTGGATTTGAAAATATATACATTAGCCTTAAGGAACCCTGTTGATTCCAGCTTATCGCATCAGCCTTTGTCCTTCACATTTCGTTTAATAAGCAAAAACTACGAAAATGTATTAAAAATGGCTTTGCTATGGATTTAAAATCTTATGCAATAATATTTATATAACCATCGGGTCTGATTCATCAAATCGTAGGTGTGTAGGTG
Organism: Pinus taeda; assembly: GCA_000404065.3. Taxonomy (NCBI): domain Eukaryota; kingdom Viridiplantae; phylum Streptophyta; class Pinopsida; order Pinales; family Pinaceae; genus Pinus; species Pinus taeda. Next base: position 163,532 of record APFE030145799.1, on the reverse strand, counting down.
TATATGCTCGCTTGTCTATGTAGCCCTGATTGTGATATCACGATTGGATTGATTGCAATCGCTCATTGTGATAACCTCAGGCTATGGTATGTGCTCTTATAATCTACGATAGCGATCCTGCAATGCAACATGGGCCATCAATCTGCACGCTTGATCGATGGTCCTAGTTGACTCCACCAATCACCATCACAAATGTTATGTAATCTGCCCCGATATCCACTGTCTGCTTATGCCGATTGTGATTTCTGATCAGATCTAGACTGTTGATCAGCCAGATCTGACGGCTACTGTGCATTCATTTGTTCTACCTCTGATACTCTTTTTTTTCACTAATTTCACATGTTTTTGCCTCCCAATAGTGTTTTCCCCACTTTGAAAGGTTTTCTAATGCGATTTTCTTTGGTCTTTGGCATGGTTTTCTGAGTTTTTGAAGATTTATAGAGGTTCTTGGATCCATTTGGATCAATGATAAACCCATATGCTATCATTCTGAGACATTTACTACTGCAATAGTTAATTATCCCACATATGATAAAGAATTGTATACATTAGTACAAAGTGTGAAAAAGTGGAAACATTACCTAATGGGAAAAGAAACAATCATACATATAGATCATCAACCACTTCAATATTTGCACTCACAAACTAAATTGCAGCAATCAAGACATTATAGGTGGATTTGTTTTCTACATCAATTTCATCTTATCATCAGGTATAAGAAAGGCATGCGCAATAAGGTTGTAGATATTTTATCAAGACCAACCATAAATGCATCTACTATACTTAAGCATAACTCAGTAATGCATGAAAGTTACATTGAATAATATGCTCAAGATGTAGATTTTAAAGACATATATGCAACTTTAAGTCATGGCAAGAAAGTAGAAGAATTGGATTATTACATTAAGGACCAACTGTTATATCATTTGGGAAAGTTATGCATTCCACAAACTGAAAGAGTTAACATAATTCGAGAAGCACATACTTCTATAATATTAGGTCATTTTGGTGTAAGTAAAATAGTTGCACAATTGCAAAGGTTCTGTTATTGGCCAAGAATGCATGAGACAATTTCTAGATATATCAAAGGGTGTCCTATGTGTGCTACAAGCAAGCCTAGTAATAGAAAATTAGGCTTGTACAATTGACTTCCAATTCCTTCTTGTCCTTGGGAAAGTGTTTCCATGGACTTTGTTCAAGGATTGCAAAAATCTAGAAAAGGTCATGATTATTTGTATGTTGTTGTGGATAGTTTCAGTAAAATGTGTATTTTGATACCTTGTAACAAGCAGGTTATAGCTAAACAAATAACAAAGTTTTTCTTTTAGAATGTATGGGTTCATTTTGGGTTACCCACTTCTATTGTATCTGATCTAGATTCTCAATTTGATGGGAAGTTTTGGTCAAGTTTATGGGAGTTAATGGACACCATATTGAAGAAGAGCACAACATTTCATCCACAAACAGATGGTCAGACAGAGGTGGTCAACAAGACAGTAATCCAGTTGCTCAGAGTCTATTGCAGCAAGCATCCCAAGCATTGGGATGAGAATTTGTGTTATGTGCAACATGCTTACAGTTGTGCCAAGCACTCTTCTACTCAGAGATATCCTTTTGAGACTTGTTTTGGATTTATACCAAATTCTACCTTGGATTTTGTCTTTGGTAAAGACATAGCAGTTGATGGACACAGTGATGTGGACAAAGCAACCATGTTCATTGAAAAAATCCAAGAAATTCACCAGGTAGTGTAGGAACAACTGGAAAGAAGTCAGGCCAAGTACAAGGCAAGGCATGACAAGCATCGAGTTGAGCATAGTTTCCAAGTTTGTGATCAAGTCTAGTTGTACATCAACAAAGAGAGAATGCAAAGTGAAGGTAAGAAGCTAAAACCAATAAGGTATGGGCCTTTCAAGATACTTGATAAAATTGATGAAAACATTTTTTGCCTTGATTTGCCAACTTATATGGAGATCTATTAAGTCGTTAATGCAAAAAACTTGAGACTATATGAACCTTCATTGATTGAAGATCCTAAAGATCAAAGTTAGTTGCCTTCTATTAATGATCTATTGCCTGCATATCTCAATGAATTACAGGAAGATACAGTTCTGGACAAGAAGGTGAGAACTATGCGTCGAGGGGATGTTGAGTACCTAAGAATTAGACTCAAAGGCTCAAAACCAAGTAGTGCATGATGGATAAAAATTAAACAAGTGAGGGAGATGTATCCCCGCTTGATTGATGCCTAAAAACCAACTTTTGGTGGTCCAAAATCTTTTCAGTGGGAAGGTGTGATCCAAAATGGATCCTAAAAACCTCTAAGTCTTCATATACTTAACTATCAGAAATAATATCGCAATGGAAAATAGTGAAAGAAAGGTGGAAAACAGAGTAAAGTGAAGGTCCAAATAGGATGCATAGGAGCCATCGAATCGGACCAATCAATGGTCTAGATCTAATCGACATATCACAATCGATGGAGGCTAGTGAGAGATATCAGAGGCAGTCATATGAAAGTTATGACAACGATCAACGTGAGTCAACGAGGATCGTCGATCAAGCACATAGATCAATGGTCCAGATTTTCTCGTAATATCGCATCGCTAAAAACACAAGGAGGACTAATCGCGGCCCAAGGACTATGTGATATGCGATTGCGATATATCGCATTGTGGCGATACAAAGGAGCGGGTCCGATATTATATGCAACTTGTGATAGCTAGACCCAACGTATTATATAAATGTGGCTCTATAAATTTTGAGTTCCAATAAAAATGGATTTGTCAATCTTTTTGTGTAGTAACACATAACCGGTATAAAACCAAAATACAAAGGAAATACACTTGAAGCCATAAAACCAGACCTGAAAGGTTTATAAATGTAGCCTTATATTATTTGAGTTCCATAATGAGTGGGATTATGGGTGGTCCATAGGCGGTAAGTGGTATTGGACGGGTTCTGCCCGATCCCATACACTGGCTGACACGTGGCTTGGCACTCGAGAGAGAAAACCGCCTTTTCGAGCGGGTAATCTATGTACACATAAGCCGCCCAAAATGGATACTGACCATTGGATCAGAGATCATGCAGATCAACTTTGGGCTTGCAATAGTGACCAAAGGCAGACTTGATAGGATTGTAAGGAGGATTGAATATTATTTGAATTTTTATAGAAAGCATTTTGTTGGATTTTTCAGTGTTTTCTGTGTATTTCTCTATGTAAGCAAAGAAACAACATTTTGGGGATTTCAACCATATGAGTGGTCCTTTCCATTTAAAAATAGGTTGCCACCATACCTAAAGGTGTTTTACAATGATTCTTTAATGGTCAAAGGGGATTTGAACAGACAGAGGTCAGGAGCCAAATATCCCAAAAGTGGAGACGAACAGACAAGCGCCAATAGGCTTAAAAGCCACTCATTGTCAGAGACAGAGTAGGTAGTTGCTGAGACAGAGAGAAAGCAGAAGATAGAGAGCAAGAGGGAGAGTCTATGTACTATGGTAGACTTGAGGATTTCAAGTAAATCACTGTTGTTTTGTCATTGTTCTATTGAGACTCAATTCAAACTCACACTTGTAATAATCTACTCTTGAAGACATAATGGAGAGGTCATCACTGAAAGCTGGACCAGGAGATGTAGCTAGGAAGTTTGGTGAACTCCTTGATTATTTTCTGTGTTGATGTGTGTGTCTGTTATGTTTTTCTAACTACTCATTGTCTATATTATTCGCAGTCTTTTCGATCTATTGCAGTAAGTAATATATGAATTCTTGCACATGAGTCTGTAATACCTTAATATTGTTGTAAGATCTCATTTTCAGATCAAGTGGTATCAGAGCTTTTGGTTTTGTTAAGGTTAGACAAGATTGTGCTGGATTTTGAATGCTAACTAGGTTAAAGCTCAAACTAGGAGAAGGAGAACTTGTTGAGGCTAATCCAGAGATTGGAAGAGTCTATCCTCAGAGGAGAATGGTAGAAGAATCTCCATTGGAGTCAGAATCTCAGTTCATGGACAATTTTATGGCCATGCAAGCCATGGTGGAAGAGATGTATCAGGAATTTAAGAAGGGTCGAGGTGAAATCACTTCAATTCCAAACTAGACAAAGGAGAAAAGGAACCTTCTCTTGTTTCCCCTCTAGAGGGCAAAGGGAAAGGGGAAAAGCCTCCTCCATAATCTCCTCCACCATCACCTTCATCCTCCTCATCTCCTAGCCCTGATAAGAAAAAAAAGGAAACTTCTTTGATTAAATTAGATGTGAAGTTCAATTTTCCAATTTATGACAGAGAACTAAATGAAGGAAAGCTAGATAATTGAATAAGACAGATTGATGTATATCGCAGGGTGTAGAGCATTGATTTAGAAAGGAGAAAGATTAAGTTGGCTAGCCTTCGACTTGGAGGAACTACACTAGTGTGGTGGGAAGGCAAGACACAAGCTAATCTGCAAAGACATGGTAAAATCCTTTCTACCTTGAATGAATTTGTTTCTGCCATCAAAAACAATTCTATCCTTTAGCTTATATGTAGCAGGCAATGATGAGTTGGAAAAATCTTCGCCAGTTAAACGGTCAAAGTGTACAAATTTATACTGAAGAATTTAGAAAAAGAACTTTAACTCTAGGAAGATCCCTAGACTCACTTGAAACTTTGTTGAAGTATATAGGTGGTCTGCATAGCTATTTGAAGCATACCATTCTCATGTTTAATGCCACTAGCTTAGACGATGTATCAGTTCAGGCTACACATCTAGAATCTAGAGGTAAGAATGTGAACCTAGAGGTTGGGGGATCATCTAAACACTCTGTAAGCAATAACAAGGAAAATAAGAAACTGAAATGGGAGGAGAGGAAAACAAACAATGTACAGAAGGAAAAAACTTCATGCAATCTTTGCAAGAAGGACAGACATGATGAGGCACACTATTGGTCTTTGCATCCAGAGCTGAAACCTAAAAAGCTCAAAGGTAAGAAGAAAAAGACTGTTTGTTGCTATTTAGAAAGGCTTGGGGTCAAACTCAGGTGATGAAACAAAAACCACAACCACAGGTATAAAAGGTAAAAATTTTGATGAATCCACAAGTAATTCTACATAATCTATTGATAATGAAAATAATGAGAGGAAAAGACATGAAATTTTTCATATTAGAGTCATTCCAAGCACCAAAAGATTGATACTTTATTTGATAGTGGATCAAAAGTAAACTTGATTTCTGAAACCATTGTAAAGAAGTTGGGATTACTAAAAAAACCTCACAAGACGCGATACCCATTAGGTTGAGTATGTGATAAAACAAAGCTACAAGTAACAAGACGATGTAAACTTAGGTTTTCTATTGGGTCAACATTTGTAGATGAGGTTGAGTTAGATATAGTTCCATTGGATATGTTATCACTATAAAAGTTCTCTACAATTGGATAGTTTACATTTGTTCCTAAGTCATAGTGTTAGATAGGGGTTGAGTCATTTTTATGTTTTTAAGAGTTTCAGTTATAGCATTAGAGTCACATTTGCATCATTAAATAAAATCCATTAGCATTATCTGGCCCCTTATGGATCCCATATCATGTTTAAAGTTTCATGTGTCTAGTCATTTCAAAAATTTGAATGCGCTATGAAACTGTCAAGGCGTTTTTGTAGTGCAAATTCCTAAATTACACTACATGCGCTATGAAATCGAGGGTTTGTAGTTAGGCATTTTCATAGCGCAAAACCCCGAATTTACATTGGATGCGTTATGAAATTGGGGATTCATGATCAATAATGTCTAGCTGTCAAATCCATCAGAATCCATTAAATTTTCATCATCAGGTGTTAGTCCACGAACCTTTCCTCTCACATTCAACCATTCATATCCATCATTAGATTCGTTAGGGGCCATTTGTCCATAGTCATTTCAAATTTCAAAAAAAGGTTAGTTGATATTGGTCACATTTGTGTTGATCTTGGCCATATTCATGCAAGAGACACTTGGTTCTATTCTTAGTCTGAGTAAACAAGCCCAGGGTGAGCAGAAACAAGAGTTCTTTCACAGGGTTCAAGCAAGGCAAATCTTCATCAAACTCAAGTGAGGCATTTCCTCAGTTAAGCAAGGCAGTTTTCTTCTAGGTTTTCTCTATACAGGGATTTCAAGGGAGAAATGTCAAAAGAAAGAAGAAATCACAAGTCAGGTCGATGTCTGAGAATTGAACTTGAAGGCTTAGATGCTCTCACGAAGGATAAAACAATTGAAGAAGCCTTCAAAAAAGTAGGTTGTTGGAGGTTCTATGAGAAACTACAGGGAGGACATAACCAAGTGACCAAGGAATTTGCTCTAAATTTCACAGGTTTACATACAAATATTGGTGCTTTAGAATTGCCAATTTCTCCTGAAGTTATATATTTAGTGACAAAAATTCCTATAGGTCAAGAAAGGTGGTTTAAGAATTTCAAGTTTGAAATGGCACCATGCAAGATATTCTTGAAGCTAGAATTTGTATACTTAGATTTAACTAAAGCAGTGCCAAGGGTTATGTCAATGATACATATGCCAACCTACTGTTTGGTCAATTTAGTGTGATCTAAATTGCTATTTATATTTTCAACCCGGGGTTCGTAAACTGACGAAGTGAGGTGTACTATATGTACTTAGATAACCATTTTCTTAAGTTTTTGTCGTTTTAAGCTTTTTAGTTTGTTTTTGGATGTTATTCTTTTCTTAATGTGTGGTGATGAAAATGAAGTGTGAAGTGTGTGGAGTGTAAATGGTGATGATTTCTATACTTGAAAAATGCTCAAAAGAAAGCTTTACAATAACTGAAATGAAACCAATTCTTAAGAGAAAACAAAATGCATAAAAAAGAGAACTAATGGCAATGGCCCAGTATCCTTGCTGCTGAAAATGAAAAGAAAGCAAAAACTTGAAAAACAACTCAAACTTAAAGTAAAGCAGCTAACTCACACTACTTGAGCTTTTTAGATCCTTTTCCCCTTGGCTCAATCTACCTTGGGGAAGTAATCATGAGCATAACAAGAAATACGATATTTAACTGTTCAAGAAAATAAATTGCATAAGGAAACTAATCACACTACTTGAATTCTTCAAATCCTTTACCCCTTAGCTCAATCTACCTTGGGGAAGTAATCATGAACATAACAAGCAATATGATAACTAAATGTAAAAAGAAATTAATCACACTACCCAGACTCTTTTAGTTCTTTACCATTCAGCTCAATCTACTTTATGGAAAGCAACTATGAGTAAGTAATATGACGTCTAAATCACACCACAGTTATTAATCCTCTGATCTCCTGCTGATATAGTCATTTGACCACAGAAATAAATCATAAATTGTTAAGCAGTATGATATATAACTAGCAGAAAAAGAAATAAACAAATAACAACTTGAAAAGGACAATGTTGAATGTAAATTGCAGAAAATAAAGGTTAGCAGGAAGGACAAGATGATCACATATGCCAAAAGTGATTAAAGAAAATGAAAGATTTCCCGGGCTACCTAAAATAACCTGCAAAAAGCACTGATCAGTTTACAAAGACAAAGATATGAACAGCAGAAACATAAAGCAACATATTATGTACAAACTAATGACAAAACAAAAGCATAATGAAACTAAACAAATACTTTACAGGGCTTCAGTATGCAGGGTCCCTCTGCCACTTCAGCCAATCAAATGATCACAAGACTATCTTCAGAAAGGTCTACTCATGTATTCAAATTAGCAACATATAAAACAATTGGGTGGTATAACCAGCAGCATGCGGAAATTACATAATAGTTCAGAAATTCTATGCATCCAAAAGTCTCTTTTACAGCATTTGAAAACGCGTTATTTATAATGTAAAAGTCCTACAGTTAACTGATCAACTACTTATGCTATTAACTACGTGCCATAGACACGTAGATCTCCACAGCCGAGATCTAGTGTAACTGTCGTTATGCTTCGTAAATCTTTGGAGTGGTTGGTTGTTAGATTTATTGTTCAAGAACGATCCTCAGGTGCGTTGGAGCCTCCGTGAGCTGGGAACTAGGCCATGTATCATTCACGTGCCCAAAACAATGACGTGCCACCGCTGGACTCTTTGGTTGGCCACGTCTTTGACTTTGGTTGACCGCGGCCTCAAAATGATGATTTGGCCGGTTCGAAGGGACACGATCCATGTACATGCCATCTGGAGCTTGCCCATATAGCCCGTTCCTTCAGAAGACACCTGGAGCACAACCTTTAACAAAATGGTTGCGGAATCCTGTGCTGGCTGCGGAAAATGACAAGTTTCCGCAGCTGCATGAACAAAAGACTAAACCAAACAACAGACATCAGTATAGTTAGAAAACCATATAAACAGTCCCTTTTAAACTATAATGCAATGATTCAACCACTGGATGAGTGAAGTGAGTGGAGTATGAGGGTTAAGAGGGTGTGTAGGAAGGTGCAAGGTTGAGGCTCAACACCTACTCTCATGCATACAAAGATACTTCACTTGGGAAGGAAGATACCACAAGGTGTATTCTTATCATTTCAAACTCCTATTGCATTTCACTGGGATAATCTCTCTAGATCTACCTTTCTTTTTATTTTTAAGTTTAGGCAAGATGTTTGATAAAATACACTTGAAGAAAAAGGCATGTGAAACATCATTGTTCGATCATGGCTTAGTTAAATTAATTGTCTTGCATGAAATTCAAAAGGTAGATAAAGAGTGGTATTCATTTCTCTTTATGTCTAGTTTTAGAGCTGAATCAGGACTTAGCCTCAGGGATAAGGAAATATTATCACCAGTGACCAGTCACTATGCAGAAGAAAAGTCAAGCAGGTTTGTTAAACTAAAGGCCAGAAAGCAAGTTAAAGAGCCAATGACTAGAACACCATTTGTTGTTCAAGGTAGTCCTTAACATTCACAGAAGAAGAAAGTTCAAATTAGGGAAGCAACACAAGAGCAGTCCATTGGTGAAATAGTCCAGAGAAGGGTAACTAGAAGTCAAATAGCCAAAGAAAAGGGTAAAATAGTGGTCACTGATGAAAGCCCAGTCTCAAAGGGAAGTTTGAATGATCTTCATTAGGCTATTGACATTGAAGAGTCCCCTCCGGTCCAAGCAGACTTCATTGAATTAGGTGAGGGCAAGTGAAAAAATACGAAATCCTCCAAAAAATTACAGATTGATGATCAGGTTTTAGAATTTGTCTTCAAGCCTAGAAGGCCTGTAACTAGGTGGTCAAAAAGGTTACAAGAAGTCAGAGATAAATGAAACAGGGGAGATATCATGTTTTTGTGAAGAGCTTGTAGTTCCAGGAGTCCCACCATGACCCATGCATGAAGATGATAGAAATAGAGCAGCCAATACTCAAGAAGAAGAAAATAATTATGAGGAATTCAAGAAGAAATCGAAACTTGCTAATCTTGAGATTGCCAAACTTAAGAAAAGGGCAAGGAAACATGCAGTTGAGCAAGCCAATTTCAACAGAATGAAGGCCCTGTGGGAAGATGAAAAAGCTTCAAAACCTGAAGTGGTTAGCAGAAAGGCTCAATACTTCACCTGGTCTATCCCTGCAATCAAGGAAGAAAGGTATGTTAGATGGATCAATTGCAGATTAAGAACTAATATCAGGAGGATGAAAAGACAAATTGAAGACCTTGAAATTTAGCTGAGCAAGTTTGGAGGTCAGCCTCAGCACAAATGAACAAGAAAGTAAGTGATGAAACCTTAATAACAATTTTGGTTGAAACAAAGACATTAATTTTTGAAGATGTTTCAAGGATGGGTGATGTTAGGTACATGTGGCATATGTACATAATGAAATAGTAGTGAATAATCCTTAGAAGGAAAATTTTTGGAGAAAATTGTATAAATTGATTCACACAACAGTTTCGTAGTGTGCTACGAAACTGCTATAGGTGACATGCACAACAGTTTCGTAGTGCGCTACGAAATTTCTGTAGGTGCAACTTTGTTGTTTTGATCAATTCTCAAAGGAAAGAAACAATTATTTTTTGGAGAATGATGCTATTGGAGAGCTTCAGGAGGTCACTTGTGAAAGTTTAAAGTTCAAGCAAGGGAAAAACTCAAAGAACAAAGGATACATGTGAAAGCAAAGTTTTGCGCTACAAAAACAACAGTTAATTTCGTAGCACATCCAGATTTACCTTCTTCATGCACCTTCAAAGAGTTTAATGTTTGCATAGGTGAAAGAGTAGGGTTCTATGGCTAACATAACATATGTTACATGATTAAAGGGGCCAATTTTGTCATCAAGAGATTTGAGGAACATCAATGAAGACCAAGGCTCTAGTGCAGGGGACATTTTCCTAGTTTTCAAGAAAGATAAAGTAGAAGTTATTAAAGGTCAGCAAGAGGGTTATGGACATTACCAAGGTTGAAGTTAAGGAGGAGGAGTTGTCAAGTTCGAATTCAATTCCTAGATTAGGTTGTTGCTATCATAATAAGGAGTTGTACTCCTTATTCTATTACGACTCTAAGACAATCAGTTAATTGTTACTTGTATTTAATAGTTTGTTTTACGTATGAATAGGTGTCAAGCTAGGAAATTCGAATTCCCCTCATGTTGGATCAGGGAACCCAAGATTGTAATGATGACTCTATAAAAGAAAAGAGGTGGAATTCCTTAAGGTTGGCAATTTTCAAAAGAAACAATCATACTGTGTTATTTTGGGAGACTATGTGTTTTATGTTAATACAAAAATTTTGGCTTCACTACTCGGGATTCAGAGAGGGTTTTAATGTTTGATTTTCTCATCGTTTTCTTAATTTACTCACTTGCAGTGGTATGAACACATGTTACTTAGAATTCATCGATAATGCCCCTAACTTTCTTCATTTGTTTATAAACTGTGTTCCTTTCATTGCGTCTTTGTTTTGCAGATATATTAAGTCTCCTTATGCCCTGACTTCCATGTTAAGTTGATCTTGCTATGGTACTGAAACATATTCTGACTCCATAAGCCCAATATATGTTTTTTGATTGTGTTTCAACCATTTATACTTTTTCATTTGATTTTTCCATAGGGTTAGCCATCTAATCCTTAAATTAAAATCTTTAACCTAGTGAGAGAGCCCTCTCATGTTGAGGAGGCTAAGCCTCAACCAAAAGTTTGGTTTGAAATAGTTACTCAAAGTCTTCCTAACCAGCAACCTATCAGGGGCTGAATTTGTGATAACATGATATATGTGGTATTGTTTTGGGAAGTCCTTACTTGTATGATAGGAAAGCTGTTTTCTATAGAGCTGAAAATAAGTATCAACTCACTAAAGATGGAATAGAATATATTGTAAGAGATCATAAACTCAAAAATAACAATTCTCTCATAAACTCAGGGCAAATGAAAAGAATTGTGAATTCAAGTAAGAAATTTTTACTAATGGTTGTAAAGGAAAAGAACCCTGATAAAACCAATAGCTTTGAAAGCTATGCTGCTAAATAGATAGCTGATTTAGTTAAAGTTATTTCCGAATATGATATCCTATTTCAAGAACCTAAAGGTCTGCCATCCAAAAGGGAAATACTACATGATAGTCATTTGTAGCAAGATGCTCCATTACCTAAGATTGGAATGTACAGGTTATCAACTTTAGAGAATGCAGAGATAAAGAAGTAGGAATAAGAGTTGCTCGATAAATGGTTCATTAGACCAAGCACATCACCATGTGGATCTCCAATCGTGATGGTGAGAAAGAAAGATGGTTCGTGCAGAATGTGCATTGATTATAGAGCACTGAATAAAATAACGATCAAGAATCGTTATCCTCTTCCTCGTATTGATGATCTATTAGATCAGTTGAAAGAAGCAGTTTACTTTTCTAAGTTAGATTTGTGAAGTGACTATCATTAGGTCATAGTTGCAGAACAAAATGCATGGAAGACTGCTTTCAAGACAAAGCAAGGGTTGTATGAATGGTTGGTTATGCCTTTTGGCTTAACTAATGCTCCTGCTACGTTCATGAGAGTGATGAATGATGTACTCAAACCTTTTATTGATGATTTTGTAATTGTTTATTTAGATGACATTCTTGTTTTTAGTAAGACATGGGAAGACCATGTAAAGCATGTAAAGTAGACTTTGATGATTTAAAAAGTGAGAATCTCTATGTGAAGCTGTCAAAATGTGAATTTGGCAAGACATCTTTAAATTATTTGGGTCATACTGTAGGGAGTGGTGAGTTGAAGATAGATCCCTCTAAGGTTGAAGTCATTGTGAATTGGCCTAAACCCAAATCTGCTATAGAGGTTAGGAGTTTCCTAGGAGCAGCACAATACTGGAGAAAGTTTATTGCTAACTTTTCTTTGATTGCAGCTCCATTACATGCTTTAACAGGATTGAAATAGGTGTTTCAGTGGGAAGGAAAACAACAGAAAGCCTTCGACACCATAAAAGAAAAAATTAGTACAACACTAGTACTAGCATTGCCAGATCTTCAACATCCATTTGAGATTGAAATAAATGCCAGTGACTATGCCATGGGAGCAATGTTGATGCAACATAGTAAACCCATATGCTATCATTCTGAGAAATTTACTACTGCAGTAGCTAACTATCCTACATATGATAAAGAATTGTATGCATTGTGAAAAAGTGGAAACATTACCTAATGGGCAAAGAAACAATCATACATATAAATCATCAACCACTTGAATATTTGCACTCACAAACTAAATTACAACAATCAAGACATTATAGGTGGATGGGTTTTCTACAACAATTTCATCTTGTCATCATATATGAGAAGGGCACACACAATAAGGTTGCAAATATGTTATCAAGACCAATCATAAATGCATCTACAATACTTAAGCATAACTTAGTAATGCATGAAAGCATTGAAAAATATGCTTAAGATGTACATGCAACTTTAAGTCATGGCAAGCAAGTAAAAGAATTTATTTATTAGGTTAAGGACCAACTGTTATATCATTTGTGAAAGTTATGCATTCCACAAACTGAAAGAGTTAACATAATTCGAGAAGCACATACTTCTCTAATATCAAGTCATTTTGGTGTAAGTAAAACAATTGTACAATTGCAAAGGTTCTATTATTGGCCAAGAAAGCATGAGACAATTTCTAGATATATCAAAGGGTGTACTATGTGTGCTACAAGCAAGCCTAGTAATAGAAAATTAGGCTTGTACACTCCAATTCTAATTCCTTCTTGTCCTTGGAAAAGTGTTTCCATGGAATTTGTTGGGGGATTGACAAAATCTACAAAAGGTCATGATTATTTGTATGTTGTTGTGGATAGGTTCAATAAAATTTGTATTTTGATACCTTGTAACAACTAGGTTACAGCTAAACAAACAACGAAGTTGTTCTTTCAGAATGTATGTGTTCATTTTGGGTTACCCACTTCTATTTTATCTGATCGAGATTCTTGATTTGTTGGAAAGGTTTGGTCAAGTTTATGGGAGTTGATGGACACCAAATTGAAGAAGAGAACAACATTTCATCCACAAACAGAGGGTCAGATAGAGGTGGTCAACAAGACAGTGTTCTAGTTGTTCAAAAGCTATTGCAACAAGCATCCCAAGCTTTGGGATGAGTATTTGTATTATGTGAAACATTCTTACAACCGTGCCAAGCACTCTTCTACTCAAAGATCTCCTTTTGAGACTTGTTTTGCTTTTATACCAAATTCTCCCTTGGATTTTGTCTTTGGTAAAGACATAGGAGTTGACGGACATAGTGATGTGGACAAAGCAACCAAGTTCATTGAACAAATCCAAGAAATTCACAAGGCAATGCAGGAATAGCTGGAAAGAATTTAGGCCAAGTACAAGGCAAGGCATGACAAGCATCGAGTTGAGCATAGTTTCCAAGTTAGTGATCAGGTTTGGCTATACATCAACAAAGACAGAATGCAAGGTGAAGGTAAGAAGCTAAAACCAATAAGGTATGGGCCTTTCAAGATACTTGATAAAATTGGTGAAAATGCTTTTCACCTTGATTTTCTAGCTTATATGTAGATCTATTCAGTCGTTAATGCAGAAAAATTGAGATTATATGAACCTTCATTGATTGAAGATCCTGAAGAGAAAAGTCAGTTTCCTTCTATTGATGATCTGTTGCCTAAAAATCTCAATGAATTGTAGGAAGATCCAGTTCTAGACAGGAAGGTGAGAATTATACATTGAGGGTATATTGAGTACCTGAGAATCAGATTCAAAGGTTCGAAACCAAGCAGTGCATGATGGATAGAAATTAAACAAGTGAGGGAGCTGTATCCTCACTTAATCGATGCCTAAAAACCAAATTTTGGTGGTCCAAAATATTTTAAGTGGGAAGGGGTAATCCTAAATGGATCCTAAAAACTTATAAGTATTGATACACTTAACTATCAAAAACACTATTGTAATGGAAAACAGTGAAAGAAAGGTAGAAAACAAAGTAAAGTGAAGGTCCAAACAAGATGCATAGGATCTGTCAGATTGGATCGATCAATAGTTTCAGATCTAATCAGCATATCGCAATTGGCGGAGACCAACAAGAGATATTAGAGGTATCCATATGAAAGTTGATACAACGATCAGTGCAAGTCAATGATGACCATCAGTCAAGCATCTAGATCAACGATCTAAATTTTCTCGCAATATCGCATCGCTGAAAAAATAAGGAGGACTAACCGCAACCCAAGGACTATGCGATATGTGATTGCGGTATATTGCATCACAATATAAAATCGTGGCAATACAAAGGAGTGAGGCTGATATAATATGCAACTTGCGATAGTCAGACCCAACAGATTTTATAAACGTGGCTCTATAAATTTTGAGTTCCGATAAAAAGGGATTTTTCAGGATTTTCTATCTATTAACACATTTCCACTATAAAATCGAAATACGAAGGAAATGCACCCGAAGCAATAAAACCGGACCCAAAATGTTTATAAATGAAACCTTATATTATTTGAGTTCCATAATGAGTGGGATTTCAGGTGGGCCTCAGGCAGTAAGTGGTATTAGATGGGTTCTGCCCGATCCCATACACTAGCTGACACGTGGCTTGGCGTTGGAGAGAGAAAAATGCCTTTTCGGGCGAGTAATCTTCGTACATATAAGCTACCCAAAATGGATATTGACCATTGGATCAGAGATCACAGAGATCAATGGTGGGCTTGCGATAGCAACCAAAGGTGGATCTGATAGGATTATAAGGTGAATTTAATATTATTTGAAGTCCGATAGAAAGCGTTTTGTCAGATTTTTCAATATTTTCTATGTATTTCTTAGTGTAAACAGAGAATGAACTTTTTGGGGATTTCAACCACGTGAATGGTCCTTTCTATTTAAAAACAGGTGGCCACCATACCTGGAGGTGTTTTACAACAATTTTTTAACGCTCAAAAGGGATTTGAATGGATAGAGGCTAGGAGCCAGAGAGCCCGAAAGGGGAGAGGAACATACAAGCACTGACATGCTTAAAATCCACTCAATGTCAAAGACAGAGCAGGCAGTTGTTGAGACGAAGAGAAAAAAGAAGACAAAGAGCAAGAGGGAGAGTTTGTGTACTCTTGTAGACTTGAGGATTCCAAGTAAATCCCTATTTTTTGTCACTGTTGTGTTGAGACTCGAATCAAGCTCACACTTGTAATAATCTGCTCTTGAAGACATAATAGAGAGGTCACCACTGAAAGATGGACTAGGAGACGTAGCTAGGAAGCCTGGTGAACTCCTTGATTATTTGTTGTGTTGATGTGTGTGCCTATTATGTTTTTCTAATTGCTCATTGTCTATATTATTCACAATATTTTCGATCCATTGCACTAAGTAATATAAAAATTCTTGCACATGAGTCTGTAATACCTTAATATTGTTTTAAGATCACATTTTCAGATCAAGTGTCTTTATACCAATCTCATTTAAGCCTTAGGTGGTTTTGGCTAGAGTTTAAAGACAGCTTGGGAAGTCTATGGCCTCCTATGTTATTGAGTTTGTGCTTGTACAACAAAAGCCTAGTCATAGCCAGGCTCTCGATGGGGGAAAGACCCACTTCTATAAGGAGAATAGGATAGGGTGTGTTGATTTTAATTTTGAGGTTATACGTTATAAAACACTTTTGGATTTTCTCAATCTTTCTATAGATATGCTACAACCCCAAACCTCACATCCATATAAGATAAATGGAGTGACTAAAGTATCAAAGAAAAACTTCTTTCTATCCCACATTATGAGGTTTAGCGTTTTACAATTATTTTCAAGACTGAAATAAGATTTCCATCCCCCATTAATCCTTTTCTCAATGCTATAGTTCTAGTTGAGCTTGTGATGAATATCAATTCGTAGGTACTTGTAGGAAGACGCTTCCTCCAAGTTACTATTGTCATACATAAAATTAATGTAAGTGTCCTTCTTGGATTTGATAATCATAAATTTTGTTTTGTTAGTGTTAACAATCATACCCATGGTAGACTAGAAATCCTTAAGAAGTATAAGTTGTTTATCAAGATCAGATGGGCACCTTGCTAGAAGAAAAATATCATTAGCGTAGAGAAGAAGGATGATGACTATCCCAGCTAAGATCATGCCAGCACATCTTGCTTCCTCTAAACAACCTTCTATCTTGTCGATGTAAATGCCAAATAGGGTAGGGGAGAGGGGGCAACCTTGTTTAACTCTGATATTACACTTAATATCTTTCGACCACCCCTCATTGCTCTTTAACTTGGAAATTACATTCTCGTATAACACCTTATAGCGGCAGCTCTCAACTCAACAAGAACCTTTAGCTCTTCAAATCTGTTCAAAACCAAATGCTTTGAAATAAAAACTATATTATATAAAAAAATTGGAAAAAAAGGTTTGCCTATGATTTAATTCACCTCTACTTATAATAAATTAGAAAATCATCTACCAATGCCACTGCTATGAGCCTAACAATGCCCCATCTTCACGTACTTTATGTTATTAGTGTAAATCACTTTCTCAAATTTTGGATTAAAATGTCTTTGTGTTTGTATCTGAATGGAATGAATTTATTAAGAGTGGTGTTTTTTCCTTCTTTTGGTAAAGTCATTTTTTATTTTTATTTATATAATATGTTTCTTAAGGTGGTCTTTCCATATCATTCGATTTTTAAATTAATCGAAAATATTAATTCCGTGTATTGGATCACTTATTTATTTATCTAATAGAAGTAGTATTGTATCAACCATTATGAATGTATGCATATTCATAACAGTTGATTCCATATATACTCAGAGAAGTCATAAATTGCGGAACACATTTTTGTGAATAAAACCGTCTTATATTATGCTATTTTCAAAAATGTTTGTGTAATTTTCTTCTGTAGGTAGATCGATTGGCTGAAATTATATTGTATCTTTTACTCCCCTCCTCCTTCGGGTGACATTAACTAGTATAGTTAACACAGATACTGAGAGACAATTGTTGAGATTTTCTGTTTGAAGTGAAATAGGCAGAAATCTCTGTAGGTGACAACAATAGGGATTCAGTTCCTAGATTAGCTCCAGGTTGTTGGGAGGGAGTTAATGCCCCTATTTTTGATGTGAGGGAGTTATGAGGTTGTTAGATTCTCTATTCTATATAATAGGCAACCATTCGGATGGTTTTCTAAGAGTATGTGTGAGGATTTCTTGATGTAATCTCCAAATTTTGATTAATATATTCCTGATGCCTATGTTTGGTGGACGTAGCCCAGATTGGTTGGGTGAACCACGTTAAATACTGTGTTATGTGCTTGCTTCTGTTGTGTGTGTTTAATTTGTTTGCTGAGCACCTGATCCAACAATTGGTATCAGAGCATGTTGGAGGTGTTGTTGATTGCTGGAGGCCGAGACCTGAGCGTTGGTCGTTGCTGGAGGCGTGGATTGTTCTGTGCGTGACTGCTGTGAATGTGTTCAGAAGGTGCGGATTGTGCTGCTGCTGCCTTTAGATCCAAGAAAATGATCAGTTTTTCCATAAATTTCACATCACCTTAGGTCACTCCACAGCCTATTACCCTCAAGGTAATGGTATGGCTTAATCATCTAATAAGAGCCTCATTAACATCATCAAGAAAATCTTAGAGGAAAACAAGAAGAATTGGCACAAAAAGCTTGTAAATGCCTTATGGGCAGACAGATTGACAACCAAGAGATCCATTGGGACAAGCCCATATGAGTTAGTTTATGGGATGGAGGACAAGTTCCCTTCATCTTTGGGAATCCCTATTATCAAGTTGCTGCAAGAGAGTTCAGGCTGAACCCAATGATATCCAAAGATGAATCAATCAAACTATCTACCTACAGCAAACAAGAGAACAAGTTTATCACAGAACTCAAGTGTTACAAGATAAACTCAAAAAGATCTTTGATAAAAAAACAAAAGCTGAAGACTTTTTTATAGGAAACAGAGTATTGAAATGGGACTCCAGGAGGGAAGATAAAGGGAAACATTGGAAATTTGATTTTCTTTGGAAAGGACCATTTGTGATCCAAGCTGTACAAGGTAACAACACTTATTTTTTGAAGAGTCTGGATGGCGCAGATACTGAAGAAGGCCCAGTCAATGGGAGAATGCTCAAACATTATTTTGATCCCCTTTGATGAACATAACATAACTGCATATTGTACATAAATATTTGTGTTTTCAGCATTTTTCATTTACAATAGTTAGATAGGGAACCAAAGGCAGCAAATTTTGAAGAAAAGTCAAGGAATTATACCAAATTTGGTGCATATGTTGAACATACCACAAACAAGTCAGAGGGAAGCCTTGGGAAATATGAAGATAATAATAAACACTCAGAGAAGCCAGCAAGAGAAAAAGCTGTAATATTTGCGCAGATCAGATCATAAGGAATACATACAAGTTGCAAGAATTCAGATCAATGGTTTCCAAAACAAGGAAATTTCAGACCGCAGCAAGAATAAAAAATAAGGCAGTCTGACCTGCTGTTCTTGGCCTTTCACAAGGAAAGGCCATACCCAAGTGGAGCCACTATTAGCTTCCTATACCAATAGGTTTCATTTTTCATGATTGACAGTGGAAGTGCCAAAAAAGTTCATCCTTTTCGTGCTACAAAAGTTCCATTTTTGAAGAATTTCACAGTTAAGGTAGGGCCAAACAACTTAATCTTGGCCTCCCTAGGTTTAAATTGCTTGTTTTAGAAAATAGAGAAAGAAAATCTGTCAAAACTATTTAAGCGTGGCAGATTACTAGCTAGGTAGAGAATGAAGGTGCCCAGCTGTGTAATCTGGGCCCTTGGAAGCAATAAGGGTAGTTTTTAGATAGGAGGGTAGTTAAAAAGAAAAAAGAAATCAGGGTTTGCAAGTCTAAGTGCACCCTTCCTGAAGTAACAAAAACTGCTAGGTGTATTAGGCTGGGTATGTAGCCTGAGGTTGCAGAAGCAAGATCATCTTCAGTTTTGACCTTAACAAAGAAAGCTCATCTCATCAGAGGCAGGAGTACGAAGGCATTGCTTTGATGGTAGAATTCTGAAGCACGTCTAACCCCCTTACTCCCCCCAAAAAAATCTCTAACTAACATTCTCCTAAAGGACCTTGGGACTTCCCCAACAAGTTCCACTTTCAGCTCATTTGTGTGAAATATCAAGTCAAGTTTTGACTTTCCTCAATGAAAAGAAGCTACATTTCTTGTGTAAAATCATTTCTCCATATCCTATTCAAATCACATATTTAAGTTCCAGATCTTGAACTTGGCATCACTTCCCTTACATTTCCATTTCACCAAGTCATATTAACTCCTAATTCTACTATATAGCTCCCTAACTACTTTCCCATCCCAATTTGCTATTAAAACTATATAAAATCTCAAAAATATTACATATCCCACCCTATAACACTATAGCTATGTAGCATGGTTTGGGAGATATTGGTCCATTTGGGACTAATATAAACCCTTCTACATCCTAACCCGGAGTTACTTTAACCCCTAGTTAAAGTAATAACCATGGCCCCCCTCCTTCATCTATAAACCTAACCCTTCCCCTCCACGTGCATTTTTAATGGTTTGATGTTTAAAGGTTTAAAAACATTAAACACTAACCCGTGCACATAACCCGCAAAACTCAAATGAAAACCCACTTCATTAAAGTTTTCCCTCGCCGTATTAAACAAACTATAAAATAATACCGTGGGCCCTGTCCCTAACCATCTGCCGTGTTAAATAACCCGGTAGCCGTCCAATGGCCAGCACCCCAAGTCTACAGTGGGCGGGTCTTTTCCCGCCCCGATGTGCCGAGGGTTAATGTCTGGGAGAAGGGTGGTTTTCGTGTTGTACTCCCGCCACGTGTCACCCTCCCGGCTGTGTCGGAGCCCCTTCCTCCAAAACCGCTTCTGCGCAAAAGTGGTGTGATACAAACCAGAAACCGCGTACCCCCTTGTGACGTCGGCACCACGTCTTCCCTATTACGTCACCTCCGCTCCGCCGATGCTCTGCCACGTTACCGCCATCTCATCCCTTTCCTGCCCGCGCCCTGCCACCGTGCCATTGCCACGTCACCACCCTGTCAGATGACATGTCACCCATCCGTACTCGGGACCCGCCAATGACGTCATGCTGATGTCATTGTGGAAAAGCGCCAAAAGCGCGAATATGTCATTTTTTTTATAAAAATGGCGTTTTTTGACTTTTGTTAGTCATTATTCATTGGTCTTTGTGGAGAGTTGTTGCTGCTGTTTTTACCATTTTCACTCCCAAAGCTCGAAATTGACCAACCAAGCTGTTGCAGCCTGCAATTCGACTCCGTAGCTTGCCATTGCACCAGCTCGTCCACCCTCGGCGCCATTTTAACTAGGTAGTTTCTAAGTTTCTCCCCCCTTCGCCCTTGTTCTTCCATTTTTCTCCATTGTACAGGCTGTAAACCTACAAATTTCCTCAATTATCAACTTTGTTATGCCTAAGAATTCACCAAAATCCACTGGTAAGCCTTCACCTCAAAATAAAACCTCTAAACCCGTTCCCGGTTGCACTTTTACCGTCGAAACTCCGTTTAGAGCTCGACATCCAGACAAAGTCTTGCGGCAGCTCAACATTGCCAAATTTCACCTCGTTCCACTAAAATATCAGTCTATTGAACCTGTAATTATCCCTTTTCCCTCTGCATTTTTCCTCACAGTCCCTAAATCCAGAGAGTTCATTAAGGAGAAGGGAAGTTGGCCCAAAAACTCTGCAAATTGCCTTTTTCATCATAGTGCCAAGCAATCAAGCTATTGTTACATTTGAGTTCAGTCCCAGGTTCCTCTGCTAGTCATCACAAGAAAGTTTGTTTAATTAGCTGTTGCTTTAATCTTCCTTTTAAGTTCAAACATTGAAAAGATCCATAATGGCGACTCCATCAGCTCTAGACATCACTCCCATGAATTCACCAAACAAAGAGCTTGAGGCAATGGCCCTGGCTGACAGTGATTATCTTATTCAAGATCTAGTTGGGGACATGAATCATTTGCATACCTATTGCCAGCTAAGAAACAACTTCCTTAACAAATCTGACATGTATGGAATATGGGAGTCCAATTTGCCACATTATTTCCTCCCTTCTGTCAATTTTTTTCCAGAGATTATTCACCTGTGTGCTGCAAATTATGAACCGAAACAGAGGGCTTTCAAGTCTCCATCTGGGAGCATACTTTTCTATATCACTCCTGACTCCATCAACCAGATGTTAAATTTCAAAAAAATGCAGCTACTATATCCTTTCTCCATGAAGCACTTGTTGGAAGATGCCTCCTGTCACCTTGATCCCAAGATTGAAAGGATTGCTAAGACATTTATGAAGGAAGATTGCCAACCTAAGGAGCCACCTCCATTCCTATATGTCCATTTCAATGAGGTTGGCAAGCTACTAGTAGACATGATATCCTATGTGTTAGGCTTCAAATCAAGTGAACATGTGGATGAGACAGTGCTGGTTTTGTTGTCTTCCTTCAACCAAGGGCAACCTCCTTCTGTCAAGTATAACTATGCCAAGTTCATAGAAAACAAAATTCATGACCAGCTCATAAAGCTAGATAGGAAGGGAGTTTTCAAATATTCCTCATACATCTACCATTTGTTCATGTATTATCAGTCTGAAAGCTTCTAGTGTCCCATTAAGAAATTAGATTCAAAAGGAGAAAGAAGATATGTTGTCGTCTAGTCATCAGTATTCCATCAAGTCCAGCATTCTCCATACTCTTACTGTGAGTTCATTGACCAATTTGTCTATACAGTTTCCTGCCTCTTAATGAAATCTCCTCCTACTAGAATATCTTATGAGATGTAGAAGATATTGTAGCTATCTAAGAGCTACAAGTTAGGTGATTGGTATCTCTACCAGGATCACACTGTCATCAGAATCTATGGCTGTGAGCTCTATCCTTACATGCTCCCAAGATATGTGCCAATGAGGCTATTTGCCTTGGAATACTATAGGTAGCTAATCAATTCAGATCTTACTCATTTTCACAGCACCAAGAAGAAGGCTCGCCTGAAATTTAAAGACCGCCTAGGCGCCTTTATCATGAACAAGAAGGAAGGTTGACAAGATGCTGACCTAATACTGAAGGATCAATTTAAGTTGAAGAGAAGTTTTTGGTGGGTCCCTTATGACCCAATTGGCTTTATTAGTGCCAGAAGATTCAAATATAGATTGACACCCTATACACACTACAAAATCCCACACATTGAACAATATTCTAATCAAGATGCGTGGGCACAAGGCACATTAGTTGAAGAATTCACTCAGGAGGAAATTATGGAGCAAAATGTTAAAGACCTTGAAAAAACTCTTGACTTAGATTCTTGTGAATAGGTAACATTCAAGTTGCCACAGCAAATTGGAGAGGGCACATTTGCTGCTGCAGCTGCACAAACCAGACAAGCACCATCTTCATCAACAACAGGTACAACAAAAGGAAAAGATCCAATGGACACAGAACAGGTGACTACAGAGCTGCCTGCTTCTTCAATGGAGCAATCCCAAGAACAGGCTCCTCCACAGCAAACATAGGCACCCCAAATGCCAGTTTTACAGACTCCTGCCCATGAGGAAAGAGGCAGAAAACATGACAGAGAAGATTCCACACCTGCCAATGGATCTGCACAACAGCCTGAAACTAAGAGGCAAAGAGTTGATTCTCCATCTGAGGAGGAAATTAGTGAAGAGATCCTTGAAATCCCAAGGAGAGATAGAGAGGGAAGCTGACAAACACCTACCAGCTCTTTCCAACAAGAGCTAGACAGACAGCATGCCATGGAGGTGTCTTCCTCCACACAACAAAGCAAGACACCAGTTAGTGTCAAAGCCAGCTTCAAAGAGATCAAAGCTCAAAATGAGCTTCTAAGAGTGCAGTTATATGACCATTTCCTAAAAGCAACACCTTCCAAATAGGAAAGGTTGATGGCAGCATATGATATCAAGGAAGAGAAAATGATTCTCAGCCATTTCAAGCCCAAAGTTTAGCAGCCTCAAACAGTTGCAGACTATGTCAGGACAAATTTACAGGTCATGGCCAAAGACATCCACCCCATGGACCAAATTGAGCTACATAACCAGACTGGTGAGATGGTCTATGCTAATTTAGCATACAAGGCCACACTGGCTCATGAATTAAAAGAATCATTGAAGAACACTAACACTTAGTTAGATTTGGAAAGAATGTTCTCCACAGCTAAAGAAAACATAATTGAAACATTGGAGGACATTATTGTTGACGTAGGACATGATCCTAAGGATCCTAAGGGTGTGAGGGCCCTTATGAAAAAGAAGGATGATGATATTGCTGCATTGAGAAAGCGATTGAGGTTACCTCCTACTGAACACCCTCAAACTGCAGAATTAGTGCAAGAGAAAGAAACTGAAGATACGTTAGATTTGCTGATGAAAATGAATCAAAGAGTAATCCATATGGAGGAAGAATTAGAAAGAGCAACCTAGAGTAAGCAGGGAGAAGCAACCTCCCAGCCACCTCCAGCAGTTCCAACTAATGTTCCTGTTCCTCCTACATAGCCAGTAGCAATCCTAGAAGCCACATCAGCAACAACAGCAGTAGCAACTACAACAACATCTGAAACAAACATGAGCATGGAAGAAATGATTAAAGTTATCAAGGAGCTTGAGCTTCAGGCTACAGAGATAAAAGAGGCCAAATAGAAATTGGCCAATCTTGAAGGAAAGTATGACAAATATGAAATGACAGTAGCTGAAAATACAAGGGAAATTAAGGCCTTGAATGACAAAATTAAAGCCTTGGAGAAAGAGCTAGCTTTAGACAAAACCCTGATTAAAACAAAGAAGATTTTGTGGGCCAAGATAAATCAGTAAATCACTGGCCAATGATGGTTAATTCAAGCCATGTATGAACAGGTAGAACTAATTGGCAAAGCTCAGTTTGAAACTCAGAGAGCCAAAACAACATTGGGAAACATGCCTAAGCAGGCCAATGAAATTATTAACTTCTTAAATCATCAAACCAGGGAAGAACTTACAGCATTACAGAGAATGAATAGAACAGATGCCATACTGATAGCCAAGAAAGTGCTGACTTTAAGAAGTTTCATTCAAACTCTAGAAGCAAGATGTCAGGAAATCCAAAAGGATGTAGATAATTTTGAAATAAAGCTTGCAACACTACAGACTAGAGGATTGCCCAGCTTATTAACTAGCTCTAGAAGGTTATTAACACGTGACCAATATACGACTAGGATCAATAATTATGTCACAAATCAGCTTACTGCTTCATCAAGTTCTTCAGCACAAGCAGGACCTCCTACAGGACAAACTCTCTATGATAAGCTGGAAAACTTATTTTACATCGAACATGAAGTCAACCACCTGTTTGAGATGCCTCCTAATTATTACAAGTATATAGAAGCGGATGAAACACTCATCAAGATACAAAGGAATCAACTTCCTCCTGAAGATTGGTGGCAAGCAATGCTAGCCATTTTACCTAGGTGACTCAAATGAACTCAAAAGTCAACATTTTCTGACAGAAAAGAACATCTCTTACATTTTTATTTACTTCAGCATTTACTTCTTCACCAACCGCTCCTTAGGAGTTGGTGAAAGAATTTATGAGTTAATAACTCGTCCTCTAGATATTTTGTATCTCCTTTTTGTATATATATCCACTCATAGAATGTATTTGGGGTTGGTTGATTAATTCACTTCATGAGAGACTCGCACTGTATATCTGAGAATTTCTTTAATCAAAGACTGTTGAAAAGATTGGAGGACTGACTGTCTGCTGTGTTCAAATGGTTGAAAAGTGACTGTGGAATTGTTGTGCTGCTATATGGGACAATAAGTTTTTCTTCATTCTATTTCATTTTATATATATGTTTAACCGTTATCGTATCATCGTCTAAATAACAGGAAAAATGGATAGCCTAGACTTTGCTTAACTGGACTCTATGCTCAATTTCTGTTGTTTCTATATGTTTTCCTCTGAATTAGCTGTGAATGTGAATTTCTTTTGGCTCATATTTCCCCTAATTCACACATGTATCACTGTTATCTTGGAATTCTTGACTGCTCCTACATAGAGCTCATTCACCTTCCCTCTGTTAAGTTGAAGGAGAGATTCTTAATTGCCTCTCATTCCTTAGCCCTCATTCCATTCTTATTTAGCCTGAATGTTGCTTCATGTATAGCTATCCTACTTTATAGTCTCCTTGTGACCAAGAAAACGCACCAGCAGCCTTACTTCATGACTCCATGCCCAATGGTTTGAATCGCTTACACTATGCATGCCTCCCTTCTTGAAGACGTTAATCATCCCACCAAAATCTAAACAAAACACAAATAACTCCATAACTAGCCTAAGATCCTTCAAACAAAGTTAAATATTAAAGAGAGGGCCCTCTCTGATTGCAGGTAGGCTAGGACCTGCAGTCCAAAGATTGGTTTGTGGTTACCTCGACCGTATTCCCTTGGGAGTCAAAGGGAACAACCTGAATGTTAACAACGGGCATAGGGCTTTCCCATTCACCATTTCATTCACTGCCAAATCCACTTCCTCCATAGAGACTAGCTTGTTTAGCATTTTGTTGTGTTCCTCAGTGAGCACCTTCATGATATGTCTCACAATCCATTCAATGTATTCCCCTCCACCTGGGGCTCTTCTGCTATTTTTTTAAAGCGTTGGACCAGGACCTTCTCAAAGTCTTTGTGAGCTTCAGAGATGTTTCCTCTTTCATCCTTTATTCGGAGGATTTTCTTGGATTTTTTGTTCTTGATTGTTGATCAGCGAAAGAATTTTGCATTTTTCTCCCCCTCCTTGAGCCATACCACTCGAAATTTCTTCCTCCAGAGGATTTTTGGTTGCTTGCATATTTTCTCCCACTTCTTTAGTAATATCATTTCCTCTTCTTTGCTTCCCTTTGAGAACCCATGAGAGATCAACCGTTATTGTAATTATTCCATTGCTTTAGTTTCATTTTTATGTGTTTTAATTTGGCTTCTAGAGTGTACATTTTTTAGCCTCTTTCTCGGATCTTTTCCTTCCACCATGATTTGATATTCTCCATGAAGTTAGGGTGATCTAACTAGAATGCCTCAAATCAAAAGGGCCTATTTTTGGGAGTTCCTATTAATTGCATCATTAATAACACTGGACAATGGTAAGATTTATTGTAGGGAAGGACTTTTGTTGTCGCATCCACTCCTCTCATCAGTAAATATCTAAATATTAAAACCTATCAAGCCTAGACACCACTTGATGTTTCCCTTTACACTTATTACTCCACGTAAAGCTTCCATTCAGAGTTTATGTATCAATAAGTTTGGTATCCTCAATGAATTCCTTAAATTCTTCTGAGTCTCTATTTATCCTTCGTTAGCTCCCTTTTTTTTCTTGAAAGATAAGTTATCATGTTAAAGTATCCCCCCCACCACCCAGGAGAGGTACCCTTTCCTAGTTTTTATCCCTCTTAGATCTTGTAACATCTTGATGTTCTTCTGAAGCCTTTGTGGCCCATACACATTAGTGAAAACCATTTTTCGAGGGGTGCCTATAACCTGGATTCCTACAAATAGGTACAGTCTATTAGCTTCCTGTTGTAGCAGATTATTCATATTTCATGACTGGCATTTTACAGGCCAAATATGTCGTACTTTGCCTGCTGCAATGCTCCATATTTGTTTAAACAGTCTCCAAGTGAAGAAGGCTACCTCAATTTCATTCAATTTCCTTCCAAATTTTGTAAAGTTATCCCGGTATCACCATTTTTCGGTTAAAGGGAGGTCCAAATAGCTTAACCTTGGTCTCCCTAGGTTTAAATTTCCTGTTTTAGAATATAGAGATTGTAAATCTGTCCAAACAGTTTAATCTTGGTAGATTCTTAGATAGGTAGAGAGAGCAGAGGAGCCCAACAGCTTAATCTGGGCCCTGGAAGAAAAAGGGTAGTATGTAGATAGAAGCATCAAAAGAAAAATGAATGATGGGTTTGCAAGTCTAAGTGCACCCCAACAAAAGAAGAAGAAAAATTCTAGGTAAGTAGGCTTTGGGTAGGTAGTTCTGAGGTTGTTGAATCCTAATTGCTGACCAGTTCCAGGTTTTCAGTGTCATATCATTCAGGACACAATCAGCAAGAATTTGTATGCAAGAAGCTCAAAAGAGGTATAACTAACTCCCCTTCTCTATTTTCCCCAATCATTAACTAACTTCCCCAAAAGAGGTCAAGATCTGTTTGACACCTCTTAAGTTCCATCATCTTCATGACACTCGCTTGAGTAAAGATCTGCTTTACTCAAAGTTGTTCCATACTTTCTCTTAAGCATGGTTCTACCCCCTTGTAACAGCCTAAGGTCTCCTGAACTTAGCGCTTTCTTACCATCCCCATATTAACCACTAACATTATTATTTAGCTCCCTATTCTTCCCATCCCCTTATTAATATCAAGTAAAATCCCCCTACGTAATATCCCTCACCCTGGTTGAAAAATAACCATAAGTACCCCTAGGAGTTGCTCACTTTATCTGAAGCTTAGCAAGAACCTTTGACCTCCAAAACCATCTCCCAGATACAATGGACTCCTTCCAAAGTATGAAATCCCTCTGAGGTAATCGGACCCCTTCTGAAACCTCAAATGCCCTTTGTACCCACTTTCTCTTTCCTCCCAAAACTTACACTTCATAGAACCTTAAAGCCAGGTCGCATTGCAGCATCACACTTTCATCTCCATACAGGTTATCACCCATCCGTCACCACCCGACGCGATATCGCGATATTGACGGTCGGCGGTCGCAAGCGTCGAATGTCCAACTCAAGCACCCTTCATTCCCCGCCGATGCGATATTGTGGTCGCATCGGAATTTCTTCATCGCATTACCTCCAGTATCAGCAGCTCACCACGTCGCTCTGTACCAGGTACCCACCACAGTTGACGTCATCCGCCGTACAGCTGACGTCAGTAGCCAGAAAGCCGAAACTTCGCGCAGGAAGAAAAATCGCACTTCGGAGTTCCAGAACAAGAAATAGAGGCAATTTTCGATGCGAGATTAGCGCGAAGCACTAATCGTGCATCCCTATGGGAAATAGGCCATTTCGAGGAATCTTCGGATTTCTTAGCCCATTGCACGCCAAAAAGCCCGAAAATCGCCCGATCGTGCCAAAATGATCCGGTTTAAAGACAGCAGCAGATCAATGACAGAATTTAAAGTGTATCAGATCAAGTCATCAAGCTTCAAGCGTGTCAGAGAGTATCAGTCGACGGCGGAAGCCATCAATGTAGCGGCAAAGAGTATCAGTGAAAATCTTGAGGAGCGGCCCGAAGCAGGAGAAAAATTAACATCTTCCAGTAGATTCATAGAAAGAGGGCGGAACCACTTGAAGCTCTCAAATCATAATTATTGCACATTTAATTCACACCAGAGCCGAACTGCAGTTCCCGAAGCACAATCATTCCAGCAGCACTGCATCTAGCCCCTAAGGGCCAGCTCGTCACCTGTTCTGATCCAGCTGCCCCCAGCGCAACCAAAAAAATTTACTTGCATTTAATTCCAGCAACACTTATAATTTTGAAGAGTTTTTCTAGCAGACTTGTCTAGGTCACTTGTAATGATGTCTTTATGATATTTTGCTTATAAATACCACCCTGAGCAATGTTGTGAGGGGTTGGTTGGTTGGTAGTAGTTGTTGGTTAGTCTTCTTTCCAGCATTGTCTCCGAGCAGAGACTCGCACTGTAACTGTTATAATTTCCATAATCAAAGATTGCTGAAAGCATGGATTGTGAAACTACTTGATGTTTTCTTTTGGTCAAGGAATGACTATGGAATTCCTGTGCCTCTACATGATCCAATAAGTGTTCCTCTCCTCTGCTAAATTTTATGTTTTTACCACCGTTTCGCCATTCTAAATTGCAGGGAAAAAGAATAGCTTAAGATTTGTTTCATTACACCTTAAGTTCAATTTCTGCATTTCTCAATGTTTTATTCAGAAATAGTTATGAGCATGTATTCTTAAATGATCTTGTTTACGCTGTTTCTTTCACATATGAGTGCATGTTTTAGGAATTCTTAATTGCTCCTGGATCCCATCCATCCATTTCTCCTCTTTTTCAGCATGATGAAATGATTCTCCTTTGCCTTTCATCCCTGATGTCCATTTCGTACTTTTAGCAGACTAGTAATTGTATCATATGTGGCTATCCCGCTCTGTATCCCCTTGTGACCAAGAAAACGCTCGCAAGCCTCAATCTTTGACTCCATTCCCAATGGTTGAAAACTTATCACACCTTACCTTGCCTCTTTCCTCGATAATCCTACCTCCCATCCAATCACAAACAACACTCCCTTGAAGTCAGAAAGCTAGCCTAAAATCATCAACTAAGGTTGAATCATAAGGAGAGAGCCCTCTCCGATTGCAGGTGGGCTAGAACCTGCAATCAGAAGATTGGTTTGTGGTTACCTCGGCCGTATTCCTATTAGGAGCCTAGGGACAACCTGAGTGATAACATAATGGCGACTCCACTGGGGAACTCCTCAGATAAATCAATGAAACCAGTCTACAGCCTTATAGAGGAAGAAGCCGACTTGTGAAAGGATCGGCCGACCTGTGTGGTTGCATATTTTTTAAGACTTTCAAAGATATATTAGAAGCTGGCTCCTAAGAAACAAACACGTAATACACGATCAAATCCTAATCCAAATAAGTCTCCCATCGTTGAAAATCCTAATTTAATTCCTAAGATCGTCAGAAAACAAAAACAAAAAGATTGCCAGACCCCATTAGTCCTGAAATAGTTCAACCAATTGTTGTACCAACCCCTGTCAAAGTTCTATTGTGGTCCACCCCGAGCTCCCCTGGCTCATCACCCCCTTCTCCAAGTAACTCCGCCACACCTCTATCCCATATCCCTACCACTTCGACTACTCCTTCTCCTCCTGTTATTCCCGTAATCCCCCTCGCCTTAGGTGTTCCACTCATCCCCGTCATCATGGCTAGATATGCACCATTACAATTACCTGCTAATCCCGGGGCAATGCCTCAGGACTACCAATCAAAAATCACTTATTTCAATGGCACAACCTCTTGCACCGTCCTACAACATACAAAGAAAATGCAGGATTATTTCGAGAGTTATGAGATAGATGATGAGAGCGTAAGAATGAAGATCTTTGTTCAAAGTCTGACCGGTGATGTTAGAACCTGGTTTAGGGCACTTCCACCTAATTCAATACTAAACCCGGAAGCCTTATACCAAACTTTCATTAACAGATGAGAAAAAAATAAGGACCCCCTGCACATACTATCCGAATATGAGTCTATCAAGAAAGGACCTGGGGAAGCTGTTTTAGATTACTGCGCCAGATTTAACAATGTTTACAATGCGATACCACCAAATTTAAGACCTCCGCCTGACCTTGCTTTATACAAATTCCCGGATGGCTTTGATGCCGAGATGGCATATCAAATAAGGGAAAGAGCCCCTCAAAGCCTCACAGAAATGCAAGACGCCACGGTAAGCGTGGAAGCAAATCTAATCGCTAAAAGAAACAGAACCAGATCCGAGAGAAAAACCACTTTCAAAGAAGAACCCGCCTCTTTCGAGCAGAAGCTCGATGCGGTCGTCAGTTCCGTGAATAGGCTGGGAGATAGATTAGACAATTTTGAGAGGAAAAATGCATGGGAAAGCCAACAGCCCAATGCCGTGAGGAACCCAAACTTCAGAGAGACCCAAAATTTGAACGTAGGTAGGAACAATCAGGATCACGACATTAGACCTCCTTTTCAAGAGAACTATGCTGAGGCATCTACATCCGTTGATCCCATAGATGGGACCCTAATGAACCTGGTTGATTTAGAAAACGAACAACAATCCTTCCTCACAGAAGAAAACCGACCATACCTTAATATAGAACAATTCCGCACCAAATCGGGCGAGTCCTTTGACTTTAAACAAGGTTATGACACTGTTATATACGAAGTACATAAGCAATACAAACTAAGAACACGGACTGTCGATGTTCTTCTGCCTAGCAAAGCAAAAGATAGCAAGCAGCCCAACGAAGCTAAAGGGAAGATCACCATCAACCAACCAGCTGATAGCCATGTCCCAAATCATCAGCAAGTTATTGTGGAGGATGTAACAGATACGCATGGTTCTATGGAGTAGCCTCTGGCCACTTCCCATCCGGAAAAAGATCTGAAGAGCACTCCCGAAAATTTTCCCAGAATGGAGATACCACAGACGGTCATACACTGTGATACGGGCGCCCCAAAAGGAAATACAGAGAGTACGCCTGAAAAAGAAGATTTCACCACTGTCAATACCCAGAACCCAATAGAAAAACCATTCAGTCTAGAAACAGAAATTGGAAAACTTCAAATCTCCATTCCCCTCTCAAAACTGGCTAAGCATGATGTTTATAGGCAACAAATTCAAAAATCACTTCAATTGCCGGAAGTTAGGGATGATGTAAACATTCTAGATGACACCCCTGAACTACTGTTCGGGCCAGAGGTTGACGGAAAAACAACATACGGATCTGTTCCGCCTTTCTATGTCAGCCTGCACATACACGATACGATACTGCACAATGCTATGCTTGACTCAGGCGCCTCACATAACCTCATGCCCAAAGCTGTAATGGAAAAGTTGAATCTCGATGTCACCCGACCCTATAAAGATCTGTATTCGTTTGATTCAAGTCAGGTCAAATGTCTAGGCCTAATCAAAGATCTTTGTGTATCCCTAGTCCAGTTTCCCAACAAGACAATCTTAATGGACGTAGTAGTTGCTGACATCCCCACGAAGTATGGCATGCTGCTATCCAGATCATGGGGAGAAAAATTGCAAGGATCCCTTCAACTCGACCTCTCTTACGCCACTATATCTGTCTTTGGGCAACCAAAGAGACTTTATAGGGAGACATTAATGAAGTATGTGGTAAGTAGTGAGGAGAAACCCCTAAATTTTCCAATATACTCAATCCATTCTGATATGGATTCTTTTATTTTGTTTAATGATAATACAAGCCCTCTAAGTCCTGACAAACCGTTATCCCTAGAGCAAGAAACCAATGCCAATGAGAGATCAGTTGCCAATTCGCATGAAATTGTCTCAACAGCCAGGGCAACCAGCACAGGACAGGGAGAAAATCCTGAAACAGAAGTCACCAGCTCATCCGCTCCCCATACCACTCGAATCCCCAATACACACCCTGGATGAGAAGCCTCATGGTATTTAGAATTTGAT
This sequence comes from Pinus taeda, assembly GCA_000404065.3. Taxonomy (NCBI): domain Eukaryota; kingdom Viridiplantae; phylum Streptophyta; class Pinopsida; order Pinales; family Pinaceae; genus Pinus; species Pinus taeda. The sequence continues at coordinate 130,881 of APFE030145799.1, read as the reverse complement.
GGTGCAGTTAACAAGTTAGGAGCAGGGGTTGGAGTGTGGATTTACAATGCTCACGAGAATCACACACAAGGCTATGCCTATAGACTCAATTTTAGATGTACAAACAATATGGCGGAGTATGAAGCCCTTCTCTTGGGTCTCAAGCTGCTCAAAACCCTGGGAGCCACCACAATTTCCATCCTAGGTGATTCGGACCTCATCATACAATAGATAAAGGGCAAATTCGTCGCTAATGATAATAGAATGAGAGCTTATAGAGCTGCTACCAGCGAATTTCTTAGCGCCTTCAGTGATTTTGAGTTGGCCAAAATTGCACGAGATCATAATATTCACACCCATAGCCTAGCTACCTTCGCTAGCACATGTAGGTTTCCCTTTGGACCAGGTCACCACTTCACCGCAGAAGTAAAACACAGACCGTGAATTCCTAACAATGTCGAGAATTGGCAGGTATTCCAAGATGATGCCCAGATTAACAATTTTTTGACTCTGGAGGATGAATTCTCTAGCACAAAAATTGACATGGATGTTATAGCCGAATCACAACAGTTAGCAGAAGATCGCCTGATGCTAATAGCCACCATGGCTGAAAAAATACTAAGCCCAACTATTTTTGACGGTACAAACATAGGGCAACTGACACAGTTTTGTTCACCTAAGGCAGTCGAAGTAAAAGAAGAGTTTATTGACCTAAAAGGAAATGTCCTTCCTGCCGGCCTTACTCCATTGGAAGACATGTTTGATGACAACGATGTGGCCAGAAAACCAAATATGGAACCTTTGGATGCCGCCATAGAGGAATACAACATAGGAACAACAGAACATCTCAGAATGATTAAACTATCCAAAAATCTGCCTCCTGACCAAAAACCAAAATATGTGGATCTGATCAAAGAATTTCAAGATGTATTTGCCTGGAGTTATGAGGACTTAAAGTCCTATGACACTTCAGTAATCCAGCGTACCATTCCCCTAAGACCGAATTAGAAACCGTTCAAACAAAAACTCAGAAGAATCAACCCCATGCTTCTCCCTATGATTGAAAAAGAAATAAAAAGAATGTTTGAAGCAGGTATCATCGCGCCCATTAGATTCTCGGAATGGGTATCCAACTTAGTTCCCACCAGAAAGAAAACAGGAGAGATAAGACTGTGTGTAGACTTGAGAAATCTAAACCAAGTCTCTCTAAAAGACCACTACCCGTTACCCAAAATGGACCACATCTTGCAAAGAGTAGTGGGTTCCTCTAGGATCTCTCTACTAGATGGATTCTCAGGATTTAACCAAATCCTTGTTCACCCAGATGATCAGGACAAAACCGCTTTTACCACACCCTGGGGAACGTTCAAGTATGTTAAAATTCCCTTTGGGCTGAAAAACGTCGGCGCCACCTTTCAGAGGGCAATGGATATTGCGTTTGCTAAGGAGATACACGATTTCCTTGTGGTTTACTTGGATGACCTGACCCCATTTTCCAAATCCGACCTACAACACCTTAAGCACTTAAGGAAAATTTTCATCACATGTAGGAAATACGGCATTTCCTTGAACCCTAAGAAGTCCCTGTTTGCCCTGGAGGAAGGCAGGCTATTAGGGCATATAATATCAAAAGATGGGATCAGAATCGACCCAGAAAGAATTCAGGCTATCCTCCAAATCCCTTACCCAAGAAACACAAAAGAATTACAAGCATTCCTCGGAAAAATCAACTTCCTGAGGAGATTTATCCCCAATTTAGCCGAGCTAATAAGGCTATTGAGCAACATGCTAAAAAAGGATGCCAAAGTGAGATGGTCCCTTGAGGCCAAGCAAGATTTCGAGAGTATAAAAACTGCCCTGACTCAAACACCTGTCCTCACCAGTCCTCAATTTGACAGAGACTTTATCAATTTTTCTTTCGCATCATAACATACCATAGCCGTAGTCCTTCTGCAGAAAGATGATCAGGGCAACGAGAAACCAATAGCTTTCTTCAGTCGAGCTTTGAGAGACGCACCCCTAAAATTTTAGATCATGGAAAAGCAAGCCTACTCCCTGGTCAAAGCCATCAAAGACTTCAGAATTTACATCCTCTACTCCCATGTGATCGCATATGTCCCTAATGCTGTCGTAAAGGATATACTAACGCAAGAAGGGTTGGAAGGCAGAAGAGGCAAATGGATTGCTAGCATCCTTGAATACGACATTGAGATAAAGCCCACCAAACTCATAAAAGGACAAGGGCTAGCCAAGCTAATGGCTGAAACAAACTTCCAAGCATTAGACATTAATCAGTTGGACGATGAAGCGGAGATGGCGACTCCACAGATCAGTGATACCTTCACACAGTCCCCTTGGTATTCTGAGATTTGCTTTGTATTGTTAAACCTGTGTGTTCCCCCGGGATTGTCCAGAACTAAGAAAAGATTTTTAAGAATGAAATCATCAAACTTCTGTGTCATAGATGGTGCTTTGTGTTGAAAAGTGTGCAACAAGAAATGCTTGTTGAGAATGCAACAAGATGATGGAGCTTAGTGGAAAGGAGTCACCTTCACTAAGTGGGCCTGCAGGCTATTTTTGGCGCAAGTCTATTTTTAGACTATGTCTATTTTTAGACATATGGATCATGTCTATGGATTGCAGGTTGCTGTTTATGGATAATTGATCAAGTTGGGAAAAATTGATGGACTTCTATTTTTAGATCACAGCGGAGTGACTGCTCAGTCTAAATATAGAACAGTCAAATATTATTAGCTCATAATAATATTTAGACTATAAACTTTGTCTTATTCTCTTGAAGCACTTCAGGCTGAGCTACGGATGTGGTACATGCAGATCCCAGAAGGAAATACGTGGTTAACTATGGGATGACTAATATTTTCATGCAGGACTTCAATTAGAACTCAAGTGAGTTGAGTTTAGTGGACTGGAGGTGCAGTTGATGGAGTTGTGTTCAGTTTAGTTTTGTTAAACTGGTTGTATTTAGTCTAACTGGAAAATAAACTAGAGATGAGTTGGGTGAATTAGTTATTAATTAATTCACAAGTTATTAACTCATAATACAACTAATGAATACATCAGTTAACTCAGTTGCATGTCAGTGCATGTTCAGTTCAGCAGGGACAGGTGTTAGAGAATCAGATTGCTATCAGTTGTGACTATAGTTGTGCATCCGATCTTGCACAATCAAGGGATTGAGTATGCCAATGAGTTTGCCCACGTATTTTCCCACATTGTAGCTTGTTCTCACGTGATTTTTCCACGTAAATACGTGGTTTCCTTGGAATTATCATCAGTTCTTGAGCAGGTATTGAGCAGCGGAGGCAGGCAAGCAGCGAAAGAGATTTGAGCCAGTGATTGATTCAGATCTGAGCTATATTGTGTGTAACAGAGGTGGAGATATTTGTGAAAATTATTATGCTGTGTAATGTTACATGACTCAATCATTAATATACAGATAGTTGGGGTTTTTAGCGAGATG
>APFE030145799.1:112687-125870 GCA_000404065.3 Pinus taeda | reverse complement strand
TCTTATGTATTGTGTATGTTTTCCGCAATAGTACATGATCAGGATAATCTCTGTTGAATATGTGTTAAATTATTCAAAATTTCTACATCTTCAACAATGCATAAAATCATAACATTACGTTAAAAATAACCTTTTTCTTACCCCTTCATTCTCAAATAAAGCAAGTGCAAGTGATGCATTTCAATCGTCACAATTTGATCAATTTTTAGTTAACTTAAGTGCCAAGCAAAGAATGATTTGGAATAAGCTATTTTTTTTATTTAAACATAAACACACCAACACACAAATATATTTTTTATTGAAATAAACTCATGCAACCTGCACCATAATATTTATTCAAGGGTTATTTGAATGGAGCCCTATAAAAATGTATGCAACACCCACTTTTAATGGTCCAACAATAGAAATCCTAAATGTTCCTAAAATTTATAATCCACACAATTAGACTCGTTGACTTACTAAAGCCCCACCTCATAGCCTCTAATTTAAGATGAAGTCTACCTAAGAAATTTAACCTCTTAAAAAGGATAAAATAAAAACACATTTACTATTCTTAGTTTATTATTTTAATAAAAATATATGTTTATTACACCTAGAGTACAAAGGTGAATCTATAGGCCAAGAAGATGTCATATATGTAACATTAACAAACTATTTTTTTGTAAAAAGTTATCTACTATTACTGTAGAACATAAAATATACATATGTATGTGAAGAAATAAATTGTTGTTTTTTATATGATTGGAGGATACAAAGTAGCTCTATGCCTTATGACCATGGAGATCTGAAAAAGGTACCAATAGTCTAGTAAAACAAAAACAAAAACAAAACCAACTTTCTGCATACCTAGAGGGAAGCTAGGCAATAAATGTAGATTTTAAACCAAATTGTCTATCACCGACCTACCATATAGGAAACCAAATTGGTCTTGACTTAAAAATTAGAGAGTAAATATAATATGGCATAGTATGGTAAGCCACGCTAATTAAAAATACAAAAAATAGAACCCTAAAAACTAGAGACTATAGATAGAGTAGAAGAAATTTGTAGAACGGGTTGTTAATACCTTGTTAGGATTTTCCTTCTAGTTTCAAACTACTGCAAAGATGATGAATTTCCAATATTTTTTCACTACATAGGTACAAAGAGTGACCAAAAGAGATTATTATTTCTCCAAGTGATTGAGACATTGGTGGTGCTCCAGGAAATTTGCATCATGGGCTTAAAGGGAATAAGACATAAATGATTGCATGTGCTAATAAATCTTGAGAGTACACTAAAATTTAGTGTCCTGAATTCTATTGATGTCAAAAACCTAAACCAAATTCCAAACTATAACACCTTCCTCCCATATCTACCCAAGTAACTGGCCAACCAGGGTAAACATGGGAAAAGAAGTTACTATGATATGATTCGACTCCTTATGTGTCAATTAAGGAAGTGGAACCAGCAGAACACATCACACAAACCTTCCAAATCAGCAAAAAAACTCCCAGAAGCCATCCCAACCACTCAGGTAATCAACCCCTGATACCAACTAAAGTTTTAGACTAGTAAACCCCTGAACGCTCCCTTGACATGGACAAGGGTGCATTTCGGAGGCTCCAAACACTCCCAGAACATGCATATGCATCCGGCTGGGGACTTTTCTCCTCATACCAGTGCCCATGAATCCAGGATTTGTGCCACTTTTCAAGGCCCAGAGCCCAGGTCACTTCCTAGACCTCAATGGCACCTTCATAAATGAATTTACACAACAAAACAATGATACATTTGCAAAAACATTGGCAATGACTAGATTGGACCCCTACTAGCCATGACAGATGTTTCATAAAACATGTCACAAATATGTAATCTATAGGTTTAAACAACAAATATGAGCATAGGGGTCTCATACTTATCTGAGAATCACTAAGAATTATTGTTCCCTTATATCATTAGTTGCTTTATCATCTAGTAGGTCATAGATATATTGTTCATTCATTCACAAATCAAAACATGAGGAGATCTATACATCATCATTGTCATAATACATTTTCATAACCAACATAATAAAAACATAAATACCAAGGATACATCAGCCATAGAATCCAAATATAAACCAATATATTTACACATAAGATACCAAGGAAAGAACCTCTTATTAATGAATGCAAAATCCAACTTGATATGGGACTACCACGTTCCACCCGACCATAGATTGGCTGAGACAAATCTCTCTTCAGCCAATCAAGCCACGTGCCATATTCTAAGCATGAATGTGCGACTCAAACCAAAAGAACCAACCTCCCCACCCTCATCAATAGAAACCAGGCTTTACCGCAATCTACACTAGATCACTAGGCCAAAACAATAAGCATGTAATAACAGGCTTTACCATGATCTCCACCAGATCACTAGGAAAAAAAAGCATGGATTCCATCGGATTTCTCCACCTACACCATGAGGAATTCCCTATCTCCTAGTATCCAGGCTTTACCTCAATCTGTAGTCTGATCCAGGGATCACTGGGCCATAAACAAGACACCAGGATTTGGGCTTTACCACCATCCATCATGGATCACTAGGCCCTAACCAAGACTCCACTCTCTAGGATTTACATCCCATCCCATCCCAAGATTACTATGCCTGATGGAGAGCACCCACCTCTAGGATTTACAGTATATCCCGTCGTTAACTGGTCAAGGATTCCTAGGCCCATTGAGGCACACAATAACTAGCTTTACTGCAACCCACAATCCAATGCAGGGGTCACTAGGCCAGTGGATTTACCACAATCCACATTCTGGTTCAGGGATCACTAGTCCATATGTTCTTTCTTTCAGAGATCCACCTCACTCAGTTTCGAATCCATCCGGAAATCTAGCTCAACCAAAACGTGAGAACCCCATCACACCATGGCTATCCAAAAATGGCAAGGTTAAACTAAAAACACTGTCACACCTAGAAAAACCCATGCCATGACAACAAAGAACCACATGTAATACCATGCATGCAAAATATAGCAAGGAAATCACACATGCAAAGCAATACTTGCAAATAATCCGATTGTAATTGCTTGATCCTGCTCTTCCTTTATTTCTCTTTCCTTCCTCTTGCCTTCTTTTCCTTTCTTAATCAAATGCCAAAGTGCGCCAAGAAAACTCTTTATCCAAGGGTGAGTGAGAGAGAGAGAATAATGAGAGAGCTCCAAAGCTGAAATAACAAAAGTCTATGAATTGATCCTCAAAATCCATTTTATCAATGAGGCCTCTATTTTCTTCAATTTCCGTTATTTTCCTTCATTTTCTTCCTCACATGCAACTTGTGAACTTTCACCTTCCTTTTCTCCTCATTTCCATTATTTTCATAAATAAATGCCTCATGCCTTTCCAAAGTGTTTTCCATTTCCTTTTCCAATTTCCTTAGCCATAATAAACTAAAGTGACACCCCACTAGGATGTTTTTTCCCACCATTCAACTTGGAATATGTGTCCCATGACCGTGGCCTTATATTTTTATATTTACTTGGATTTTTAACCAGGGTTGTTACAGAACCCTCCCCCTTGGGGGAACATCATCCTCAATGTTCAATGAAACCTATAACCAATAAGGCTACTAAAAACAAAACATACTACCCATGGAGCTTTATAACACAGTTCGTTGTAGTATTTACAATGCCTATCTTCTAAAACATGACAAACATACCGTTTACTGGAGCTTTATAACAACTCATTATGGTATTTACAATAACAACCACATATACACACATACACATTTTCTTCACCCAACAAATAATCAAATTGTCTATGGAGATTTATAAATCTAGCTCAATACAATATTTACAATAATACACACATCTACACATATGCACATTTTCTCAACCAACAAATAAAAGGATACGATGCATACATCCACAACAAGGGAATCCAGAGGCTCACACCTCCACCCTCAAAGTAGTACCATGATTCACCTCCTTCCCAAGAAGTCCAAAATCCACTATCAAAGTCAAAGTTTCATCCTATGTCCAACGCTACAACGCTACGCCACTTGTCCTCTTAGTGAATAATTATTGACTCATTGTTCCAAGGCACACTTGCAATGTGCATATGATTCCATTTGAAAATGTTAATGACCAAAAAATATCCATCCCTAGCCTTCCCTTCTCTGCTACATAGTCCCTTGGGTAATCCGGTCACCCCTTCTGTATAGTCACTCACCTTCCAAGTTCCTCGACATCCCCTATCCTGGGACATCCATCCCTTGGCAAGGATTCCTCGCTTCGAGAGTTCAAAAAAAAAAGGCATATACCTGCCTCAATACCATCATACCGATTATAGCATGCTCATGGAAATCAATGGACACTATTGGGTACCAGTGTCCCACAATCACCTTGCTCCTGAAGTGCTTTACCAACATACTACTACATGTTCCAATTCCTTTCACTTACACTGTTAATTCTTATAGTCAGTTTCAACCACCCAACTGGGCATTTCTGTGCTTCATGTACCAAGCACATAACTTCCATTAGATTTAAAATAAATTGAAATAAATTCACATCATACCTCATTGTTAGCTCGTTAATAACGTACACTTGCAATCATGTTTACTTCTTGTCACAACAAGTCAAACTAACTATTTGATCAAATCATCATGAATAAAGATATCACATTTGGGAAACTCAAACTTAACCATCATAAATTAAAATCATGAATCACATGAAATCATCATAAATCACATGTAACCATCACAAGTCATAATCATAGATCACATGCATATAAAAACTGAAATAAAATATCGATACTTATCCTTCATTGATCCTTAATTTTGCCTTTGTTCCTTTTGTACACACACTAGATTGGTTGCCACACCCAACAAACACCCACTTCCTTTTTATTTTCTTCAATCAGGTACACATACACAATGTACATCACAACACATACATCCACACACAACATGTGACACCACACAAAACATGTACCTACACCTAGGGTACAAAAAAACACAATACATGTACTACACAAAGTACAACACAACAAGTACACATGTCATGATACCACAAGTACATAATGCACATACATAGTATCGCATGCCCGCAACACATCATGTATGACATGCACACAATACCACATGTATACCAGTACCCTATGTACAACATGTACACAGTACCACCTGTACAAAGCACCACCTGCAAAACATGTGCACATCATCACATGTACACGACACCACCTACATAACATGTACATAACACCATACATACACAGCACCACATGTACACAACACCATATGCATGACATGTACACAACACCACCTGCACCCAGCACCACATGTACAACATGTACACGGCACCACATGCTGACAGCACCACTTGTACAATCATGCACACAACACCATATGCACATAGCACCACATGTACAACATGCACACAACACCATATGTACATAACGTTGTATATACAACATGTACATAACACCTTATGTACACAACACTGCATATCCAACATGCGCACAACACCATATGCACACAACACTGCATATCCATCATGCAATCAGTGCAATATGTACACAACACCGCATATCTGACATGTACATAGCACCATCTATATCCATCACAACATATGCAATGTACACATAACACCATACATACAACAAGCACACAACATCATATGTACACAAAACTACATATATTACATGTACACATCACCATAGGTACGATCACTGAATATACATGTGCAACATATACATAATAATAGTACTACACATCCAAAACCACACTATCTCTACCATGAAACATTGCTTCTAGTGTCTCTCTGCCATCCATGCTTATCCTGGCATGCTACGAATCTTACTGCTTTCATTCAGTTGATGTATCCCTCAGAGTTACCTGTCATAACATAAACATAGGCATAATACAAGCATACAATATCAATTCATATCCACATGACACTAACCTTGTATATTTGTATGACTACTCTCCCCATTTGATTCCCCATAAGACGAGGAACCTCGTCATGCCACTCACCTGCATAAGTAATCATTCCTCCACAAGAATGATCCCTGACAACCCAGTCGGACAATCACATAGATACATAGATACATATACATAAACATTAGCATAAAACAATCATGATCCTATCAGACAACGACATACATACACACATACATATGTATATAAACATCAACATAATCATGATCATAACATAATTACCAGATAGCATAAGGTCAAGGTTAAGAGAACACTCTTTATCTGTGCACACCATGCACAACAATGAGAACAATTGTTCCCAACATAGCCAAGGCATATGATGCCTCATATCCATTTACTTCACCTTTCCTATTACCTTTCTCATGACTATATTGCCACTGTCCATTTACACCAATGGACAGAACCAATCCAACCGATTGCCATATTTTTACCTTTAACTTCCCTTACTTATGCACCGATCTTCATTTGGGTCTTACATTAACTGCTAGGTTTCATTCAACTCTCCTTGAGATCCATTAACTTTCCTCTTTCCCAACCAATTCCCAAGACCCTCAAGACATAAAAGGAAAGAAAAAACAAAAAAATGAAAACCATTAACAATACAACACCGCAAACAAAGTGGTATGGCCATACACTAGACATAAACAAAGTTGCAAATCAAGAGCAAACAAAACACAAAGAATCAGAATCACAAGACTCTCAACAAACACCATGAATCAATCCCCATGGTTCCTAGTGCTTCCAAAGGAAATATAAACCTAAGCCTTCTTCAGAATTTCATGGTAGTCTCTTTTCCATGCAATCCCCTACATCACATTTCCATAAACACATAACTATCAGTGCATAAATAAACATAAAAATACACCAGTTACCTTACCTAGCTATGCCAAGCATGTTTCTTGCAACTGAACACATCCATCATCTCTTAACGGACTCCAATCCTTTGACGAATCTAGATAACTAGAACCAGTTGTTATACCTGTCAAATCATATTTATGAATATAACACATATCCTCATAATGTCAGACAAATTCAAGGTTAAGAAGACTTCCTATATGCAAAGCACTCATTCGTTTGGAATTGCAGTTTCCAAACATAGCCAAAGGAATTTTCACCCATTTCCTTTCTTTTACATTTTCCTTATTGCAATTGAGTCTTACTATGCACTGTCACATCACCCAAATGTTAGTTATATAAACACATCAACTATTACCTTGTCAAGTTAATACCAAGCATGTTTCCCTGCAACTACTCACGCATGTTAGCCACATGTTCTAAAGATCAAGACAACATATCTATTAATCTAAATCAACCTTTACCAATTCTAACAACAATGTCATAATCAACAATCAACTCACATTCATTAGTCATAATTCATAATGCTACAGCTATCACCTACTTACACTCAAGTACATATCAGTTGTCTTAACACATATGTATTAGTACAATCATCTTAACACAAGATCATTTTGACAATAAATCTTATAGAAACATACTCATATCATTCAAGTAATAAAACATTCAGACAACAGATAGATGATATAATAGACACCAAACACTCAAACACCAAATAAACGACATAGGAAAACTCATACCTTAATTTATCTCAGAGGAGGCTATCTTGTCTGCAAAATCAATCTAGATTAGCATCATATAACTTCACAGCATCAATTCAAACATAAATAAGGTTGTGATATCCACAAAAGTAACTAGTTAACATGTTCACATCATAAGCTCATAAACAATTGTCATTCATGCATAGTAATCACATATGCACAGTCATTCTAGATTAGTACAACACAATATCACAAATAAGTCGACTTCTACCTGAATACCATAACCATAATCATCTGCATATACCAATCCAGGTTAACATGATATGTGTAACATCAATATATTCAATGCAATGAACATAACCAGCATGCATATGACCATAATGCATACAACAACATGTTACTATCATTCATGACTATATGATACGTGCACATGACTACACCAAACAACTATCATTATCACAAATGTAACCATAACAACAATAAAATGACTTTGAAAAATTGGATGACCAAATTCCTACTACAACAACTAATAATATTTCTCCTACTTGTTAGTTTAAATGAACAAGTTATTTGCAATTTTATACGGCAAACGTTAAAATACATAGAAGCCTACACCATTTAAATTTATAAGTGGAAAAAAGAAACTAGCGAAGAAATAGATACAACACAATGACACCATTATTTTTGGACAAATGTCCCTAGAAAAACCTAATGCGAGAAAAATGGTGCAGCAACTCTGAGGATTTTATTATTATGCAGTAGTAAATATGAATACAAACTTTGGATGCCTTGTTGACTACCCAGTACAGAGAATATCACTTGGAAGAAGAAATTAGTGAGATTAGCTCACTATACACTGCAAGTCCCAGCTAATATGGCAATTGAAACAACGAGTCCCTGACTACTTCTGCACTTTCCCTATGCAATCACTCTGTGGGCCTACATCACTGCCTCTGAGGAACTGTGTCATTTCCTTTACTAGATCGATTTTCTCTTAGGAGCCTCAACTTAATCCCTCCCAGCTCAGAACATCAAACTCCTAGCTAAATTTCAGAATTATGCACTGAAGACACTACGCTACTCTGCGTGAGCCCTTCATGGCTCTGTGTCACACTCATTGGGAATTGCATTGCCTGCTCTACATCTTTCTCTACCCTTTGTTGTGTATTCTTGGCTCAAGAGAAGATTCTCCAACCAAAAACTATCTATGCCCCTCTCTGCGTGATCACCATGAAATCACTGTGTTGCTTTGTTCAACTCTCGTTGTGTTTTCTCCAAGTGCCCATTAAGACTTCTCTTATTATCCTCTCATTGATCAATCAACAACCTAGATTAGATTCTAATCAATGGCTAGGATCATATTGACTTGATCTCTACTTTCTTCTAGAAGTTTCACGACATATATTAATACCCTTTAATTATTTTAATTTCCTAAGTTTAGACTTAGCGTCCCATTAAAAATAATTAATTATTTTAATAAAATTGTCTTTGTGTGGAATTTCCCAAAACAATTTATGGGTATTGTAGAATGCATGTGTCTAAGACTCCCTGCAAAATTTGAGACATAGATCACATCTGATGCTACCAAAAATCAACACTACCTCTTAGCAAGGAATGTGCTCTAACAATGGAACCTACTGAAGCATCACTTTGTTCTGTAACATCTCCTTTTGCGCTGATGATATCTGACATCCTGTCCACCAACTACTATGCAAATGTTGCATTTGTATTGCCACTGGCCCTACACTATCAACACTACATCCGTACTACAACTCCCTCTCACTTCTACATTTGTGTTGTTGTTGGCACTGGCACTGCCAACTACATCTCCACTGCAAACTTCTCCAATTGTTGTTGCTACTACAACAACAATGGAAAAACATCCCAAATTATTGAAATGATGTTCAATATGATGCATCTCATTGTTGGAGTTTGATTACTGCTAGTCTCTATGTTGACCCTCTGAGGCCTCTGCATTGTTGTTGACCTTTGCTTTGTGCCATCTGCACTGTTGCCAACTCTACTCTATGCTTCTCAGCCTATGGCACTACTAGCCACTGCAAATATCACTCCTACACTCCTCTACATCAACTGGCCCATTCCATCCAACTACCTTTGTTTCGGGCTCCTGTAGAAAGGAATTGATACTTGAGGTGGGTTCCTAAAGGATCTTGTTGTTAGAAAATTATATATTACGGAGCAATGGAACACATAAAATATTGTATAAATATAAATACAGAAAACACATAAAATAAGAGAGACACAAATATACGTGGTTCACCCAGTTTGGGCTACGTCCACCCCAAACAGCTAGTCCTTCCTTTCTATTATCTAGCAAAATGAAGAGATACAACCTACAGCAGATCCGCTGTAATATACTCTGTTTTCTCTCATAGTCTCACCTCTCTGCTTCTCGCTCAAAGAATACACATCTATTACACAGCCTCAAATACAATTCCCTCATACAAAGAGAGGGGTTGCCTTCTAGAGCAAAAACCCTAAACTAAACATAAGTTCTACCATCAGATCATCTGCCTAATGAACGGTCCAGATTGACTAGAAATTACTATACTTTTACAAGGCAATTTTACATATGTTTTTAGCTTCGGGGGCGCTGCCCCCGAAACCCCTGCTGGGGGACTGCTGGCCCCCGGACCCCCCAGCCGTGGGGGATTAGCCCCCCCGAACCCCAAAGGGGGGGACAAGTCCCCCCCACGCCTCCCCGCGTGGAGGGGTGTACAAACTTCCTGGGGTATACATCCAGCTGAAACAAATACCTCTAAACAATCATGCTCCATACTCAACAATCTCCCACTTGGAGAATGATTGTAGCAACTCCATCACTGCTTTATTTGTTGGACAATGACTCCTCTTTGGACCTGGTTGTTTCTCATCTTCATCGTCATCCTTGAAGACTAATTGAAACTAAGCATATTCTCAGTTTCTCCCTAGTTACAACTTTTGTTAGCATATCTGCAGGATTCTGGCTAGTGTGTATCTTTTCCAGCTTCAACTCTCCATCTTCCAACATTGATCATATGAAATGGTACTTGATCTGTATGTGTTTAGTCTTGGAATGAAATGTTGAGTTCTTTGTAAGATGAATGGCACTTTAGCTATCACTGTATAACGTTCCCATATCATGTTCCTTACCCAATTCACCCATAAACCGTTGTAACCAAATCATTTATTTACTAGCCTCTATATTAGCAACATGCTCTGCTTCTGTTGTTGAAAGTGCAACAACACTTTCGATTTTTGAAACCCAACTGACAACTATTCCACCAACAGTAAATACATATCTTGTAGTGCTCCTCCTGTTATCTCTATCACCTGCCATATCTGCATCAACATATCCCTGTAGAGAAATATTTGAACCACCAAAGCATAATGCTTGATTTGTGGTACCTTTCAAATATTTGAGAATCCATTTCACTACCGTCCAATGTTCCATTCCCGGATTGTTCATCTACCTACTTAAAACTCCCACTGCATGTGCAATATCAGGCCTTGTGCAAACCATTGCATACATTAAGCCTCCAACTGCTGATGCATATGGAACTTTAGACATATAATTCATGTCTTCTTGGGTCTTTGGGCACATTTCTGTACTATGTTTGAAATGGCTAGCAAAAGGCATACTAACTAGTTTTACATTGTGCATATTAAATCTTTTCAAGACCTTTTGTATGTACTCATTCTGAGACAATGTTAATTTGCGATTTTTCCTATCTCTAGTCATTCTCATACCAAGGATTTGTTTTGCATCTCCCAAATCCTTCATTGCAAATGAATTTGCCAATTTTCTTTTGAGCACATTTATTTCCTGCATGTTAGACCCTGCAACAAGCATGTCATCTATATACAATAATAATATAATATAGCTGCCATCATTTTTCTTTTTCAGATAAACACAATGATCAGCGTGACATCTATTATAACCTTGTTTAGACATAAACTTGTCAAATTTTAGATACCACTTCCTTGGAGCCTGTTTTAAGCCATACAATCTCTTCTTCAACTTGCACACTAGTTTCTCCTTCCCTTTCACCTCATATCCTTGTGGCTGCTGCATATATATCTCTTCCTCCAAATCCCCATGGAGAAAGGTTGTCTTTACATCTAACTGCTCAAGATGCAAATCTTCAGCTGCTACAAGACTTAAAATAGTTCTGATTGAAGTCATTTTAACAACAGGAGAAAATATTTCATCAAATCAATACCTTTCTTCTGTGCAAACCCCTTCACCACAAGTCTAGCTTTGTACCTCTGTTTTCCTCCATCTTCTTCCTTCAACCTATAAACCCATTTATTCTTCAATGTAGTTTTTCCTGCAGGCAACCTGACTAAATCCCAAGTCTGGTTATGCATTAAGGAGTCCATCTCTTCTTCCATGGCTACCTCCCACTTCTTCCTGCTTTCAATCTGCATTGCTTCTTCATAACATTCAGGTTCACCAGAATCAGTCAACAATAAATAATATAATGAAGGAGAGTATCCTTCAGGGGGTCTACTTATCCTGGTAGATATTCTAACACAACTTTCAGGTGTTTGGGGTGCCTGTTGTAGTTGTGATGGATGATGTTGTTGTGGTTGTTGATTATTATTATTTTCAGGCACCTTTACTTTTCAGTGATTTCATCAAGAACTGCATATTCCTTGTTTTCCTTTTCTTGTTCCTTTTCCTACAACTAATTCTTATACAAGACCTTTTCATTGAATATTACATCTCTGCTCCTAATGATTTTGTGAATTTCATAATCATATAAGCGATAACCAAAATCATTAACACCATATCCAATAAAGGTACATTTATTTGACTTTGCCTCAAGCTTTGTTCTATTTTCTTTATCAATATGGACAAAGGCCTCACAACCAAAAGGCTTTAAAAAAGAGTAGTTTACCTTTTTACCTGTCCATGCTTTCTCTGGAACACCACCATCCAAGGAACTTGAAGGCCCTCTATTTATTAGATAAACAACAGTATCTACAGCATCTGCCCAAAACTGTAAAGGCAATCCTGCATGCAATCTCATGCACCTTGCACGCTCCATGATTGTCCTGTTCATCCTTTCTGACACACCATTTTCTTGTGGTGTTCTTGGAACTGTTTTCTGTCTGCGAATTACATGCTCTGAACAGTACTTATCAAACTCTTTGCTGCAATATTCACCTCCATTGTCTGATCTAAGACACTTCAATTTCTTTCCCGTCTCAATCTCAACCAAAGCTTTCCATTTCTTAAAAGTATCAAATACATCAGATTTATTCTTAATACAATAAATCCAAGTTTTTTCTAGTTGCATCATCAATAAAAGTAACATAATAACGAGAGCCACCGAGAGATGATACCTGAGCAGGTCCCCATACATCTGTATGCACAAGCTCCAATTTTTCATTCTTCTTTTCTTTCCCAACTATGAGAAATCTGACTCTCTTCTGTTTTCCATAAATGCAATTCTCACAGAAGACTAAATCAACATTCTTCAAACCAGGCAACAAATTCGTTGAGTGAAGAATCTTCATCCCTTTTCACTCATGTGTCCAAGCCTATGATGCCATAATGCTGCATCTGCTCCTTTGGAAGTTAAAGCATTAACAGAGTTAGAAATACCATTGCATAAATACAATGTACCAACCTTTTCGCCTTTTTCTATTACCAG
>APFE030145799.1:89469-106815 GCA_000404065.3 Pinus taeda | reverse complement strand
CACATGCAACCTATGACCTTTCACCTTCCTTTTCTCCTAATTTCCATTATTTTCATAAATAAAATGCCAATAAATGCCCCATGCCTTTCCAAAGCCTTTCCATTTCCTTAGCCATAATAAACCGAAGTGACACCCAACCAGGATGTTTTTGTCCACCATTCATCTTGGAATACATGTCCCATGATCGTGGCTTTATATTATTATGTTTACATGGATTTTTAACCAAGGTTGTTACACAAACCATAAATTACACCTCCTCATTTGAGTAGTGGGATTGCTTCTACTTGACCTCCTCCCCATAATATAGGGACACTACTTAATGTCAAGTGGGAAACAATTATGAAATGATTTGGTTGCATTCCTTGCTACCAGCTCCACTATGATTGGGTGCATTGGGATTTTCCACAATGCCTCGATCATAAATCCATTTTCGATGAAGGCCATAGAATTAACCAAAAATATAGAATACACAGAGAACTGAAATGACAGTTACTTAGAGCTTGGGAGGAAACAAGGGAGGAAACAACTAAAAAAATACCATAGGTTATTCAAATACTTCATTGGCTTGCGATTGAAGGGGACATACATACAAAATTATTGTGGAGAATCGATGACACTACTCTATGCCATCATTCTCACAGAGTCCCATTCCTTCAACTAGGAAACCTTTGTCTATACTTGTTACAAGTCCACTAGGTTTCATAACATTGGGATATATCATGGCACCAAGTTGTGCATGTGAAGGGGGACTTGTAGTGCAACACATATTTTGGGAAGCATCAATCGCAACCATATTATATGTCTTAATTCTTGTCAAACTAACATCCACCCAATACAAGGGAATATCTATAAATTAAAGTGAAAAAAAAATGAAAAATAGCCATCATAATAACAATAAAAATTTAAAATGCGCAACTATAATAAAATATACAATAAAATAAATCCATAAAAAAAAATACCTTAACCACTTACCTTTTTATTTATTTTTATTATTGTTATTGCTTATCAGATTCTAGATTAAAATAGATATATAATTACATCGAAGATGTTTTGTTTGTGGGCTTGGGGTGAGTAGACACTGTCCACTCCAAATAATAGCAACCCTCTATTTTCATCATCCTCCAATAAATAAAAAATGAGCATGTGGCTCTCTGACTTTTCCATATGTCAATTCGTGATGTTGGTTCCCTATAAGTAACCCTACAAGTTCACCTTCGCCCATTCCACTGCCATTGTCTGATCCGTAATGTTGCCCACATATTCGTTTATCTGCCCCACTACAAATTATATTCAATTATTTGCAAATGCCTCTAGATAATTTCAGTTCCCATCGTATAATTTCACTTTCGTGATAATATTGATTAAATGCAGCAACCCATTTGTGTTGTGGAGAGGGAAAGTTGTCTACAACTTGTCTGTAATTGTTTTCAATCCTTTCCTTTCTCGTTGTACCTAATATAATGCTAATCCTTGTGCTACCTTCATAAGAAACGATGCACAATGGTGCACAACTTCAATTGACAGTTCCATCTCAATTTTATATCACTGGATATTCAAACCCATGAACATGTATGAAAAACATACATGTGAATTGAAATGAAGTGATAGAAAACAATGGGGCTGCTTGGACTTAACACAAAAAGCATAAATGAAGTGAAGTGAACTATTCATGCACCTGAGAGTAAGAATAAGAAATTGAAAATGATTGCTGCCAATATTGATCTAGGTCGTTTCATTTCCAAAGCTTAGTCCTGTAGATTTTTGTAGAATTTTTCCTACAAATCAACTATCTTTGATACCATGTAAAACTTTTTCTACAAATCAGCTAGATCTTATACCATGTAGAAATTCCCACCTGTAGATCACCTGGTAATGCAATATACTAAAGAAAAACACTTGATCTACTTCTACAAACAATTTAGCGGAAGCTTAATCGAACATGAGCAGCATCAATAAGAACACATATAACTAAAAAGAAGGAATCAATCACACATAACACAGAAGAATTTACCCGGGGAAAGCACCTGCCTAAAACCCCATCTCTGTATTACCATACAAGTGGAAATATAGTCTGGATTACACAAAGCCTTAGCACGGAAGCTATCTAGCTCTCAGTACAATCCCTCTATTGCTCATATACAGTCAAAGGCTTCTCACAAACCTTCTCCTCTACCCTCCAAGTGTCCTATTTCTATGCACAGTTTTTCTTGGGTCCTCCAGCTGCAACCTGTGTGATTCTCACCTCACACACAACACTAACCTCTGAAATAACTGCACAAACATGAAGGAGATAAATCCTCATCATGGACGAGCTTCCTTTATAGGAAAAATATTCATCCAACTGATAGTACATTGTCCCTTCTCTGATCTCAACTGGGTCTCTGTTTGAACTACCATGCATTAGGTATCCATGAGAGAATACTCAGTTATCTGAAAATAATAGTTGTCACATGCATGCAAGCATTAACAAACGGTATCTCATTATTTTAACAACTTGTTAAAATAATCTAACTGGACTTGACTAAGATAAACTAAGTCAACTGATTCTCTCATTATAGAACTCATACTTAATTCCTCAATAATTGAGAGAATCAAGGATAAATTCCTCAATCAGTGGGACAACTAATTGCATGTTCTCACAAAGACTTCTAGTTTAATTTTCCATAACTAATTAACTCATGGAGATTAATTAATTAATATTTTAAACTGTTGTTAAGACCAAATTCGTTTTTACTTCCTATTTTAGACCAAGGATTGTCTAAAAATAGGAATCCAACTTGAACTGCTAAAAATACAACTTCTATTTTTAGCACTTCCATTTTTCATTCCCTATTGCCCAATCCAGAACTGATGCCCAAACTACTATTTTTAGCAGTGCTATTTTTAGCACTTCTATTTTTAGCAATTTCTTGTTGCCATTTTTCAACAAGTCCTTCCTCCCTTCCCACCAACTACAACAACAATATGATCAATTGAAAATTCCTGAGAGGCTTGAGGCCATTCTGCCCTAAATGGAAAATGTGTTGGCTCAGCATGCCCTTAGTCATGAATTCATATACAAGAAACCTCCTTTCATTTTCCATAGTGCAATACCCAAGGAGTGCAACAATATTTAGATGGAGGACGGTTAGGATCCTCTAATGGGATTTCTATGGAGATCTAGGGGAGTTAGTTAACGTTAAGCCCTTTCCTATCTGCAAATCATTGGGCCATTGGATCCTCCTCCATCATATAATCTGCAGTGTCTATGATGGAAAGGGGAGTTTGACGTGATAGAAGAGGCCAAAATCCATTTCAAGCCTCGGTCATTTATTACCTAGTCCTCCCTTCTAATGCTACCATTCATCCAAGGGTCAACTTGTTGTAAGTAGGGTCCCTCTATTTGCTTCTTCACATTAATTCTCTGTAGCAAGTTATTTGATTGATAAGGATGAATTTTCTTGGCCTTCAACTGCATTTGATGGCAGTAGACTGTAGGTAGGTTCAACAAATTGTCTCTCAACTACATAGAGAAGATAAAATTATGTGCCAGTGGAATAATTTCACTGTGACTGAATTGTTGGGTAGAACAGGGTCCAATGGCTTGAGCAAAGCAATGTGCCAGTAGTAGGAGCCAGAAGGAAGAAATGAGTACCTAGCTTATAAATGAAGGGTAGAAAATGGAGAAGTGAGAGAAGGGAATAAGACAATAATTATGAAAACACGAAATAAAAGGAAGCATAGCATATTTTCAATAATTTTAGGGTAGAACTATTAGAAGAGTTTAAATCTAAAGACAAAATCATAGTTAACCCAAAGACCAAGCTAACAGGAAAATCATTAGGGATTTTGTAAAGTGACTACAAACCCAGCAGAGGAAATGCAAGTATAAATTCAGTAAACACTTCAGGACTAGAGAGACATCATTTCTCATAAGATCTAGAGGCTTCATGGCCTTGAGAGCTCTCATTAATTTCTTGTTTCACAATTTTTTTGCAGCTCAAATATGTCCAACTTTCTCAAGCTCTATAGAGATTGAGAAGAATTCTATGCTAAAAACAGACGGAAAAGTGTTGCTCTCTCTCGCTGGATTTCCTTGCATGAAGAACACAATGTGGAAGAGAAGGAGGTGATGAATGTTTATTGCGTGATAGGGCAGCCTTCTGAATGAATCAAAATATTAATAATCATTTTTCCATGTGTCTCTCTCACCAGAATTTATTATTATGTCCCATGGCAATTTATAACTTGTCAATACACCCATCTCTATGCGACAAATTCAATGATCATATCTACGAATATGGAATTATTATTTTTTTCACTACTACTCGCTGGTCCAAATCTATATCTCTTTAATCAGACAATCTATTTCTTAACACAAAAGAAAGAGGAGTTAAAAAATTATCTTGGAACATTGAAGTAGCAACCAACAACCACATAGAATCATTGGCATAATGATCTTATATTGTTTTGTCTATTTCTTTTTTATATTTTAATCTCTCTAGTTTTACCATTTCATATACTTATGTGCTTTCAAATATAACACACGTGCATTGTTGGCTATTCATAAATATTTTTCATATTGAATGTGGTGGAAAATCGATGTATGTCTTGGTACAAACAACGCCACCACTTTGGACATAACCCTTTGGTCAATACATAAAATGAATAACAACACGCACACTTTAGACTAACATTAGTGTATAACAATGATAGTGCCAAGAAAGGGAAGGTTGAGAATGGATTTATGCGACGAAATATTTAGAGTAAAGATGGTGCAGACATATTGTTTTGCCAAAACAAAATGATATGAACATTTTTATAAATATCAATGAACTTTAATAACTTGAAATAGATCTACGTTGGTGATCTCATATAAGCTTTTTCTAACTAGTCTTGAGAAACTAGAGTTGATTATGCATGGTTTATATGTAAGTTTATATCTCAAAGCTACCACCTAGAGGATCTATCAATGAAAAATTAGTGGCGCGTTGAAAATTAAGTGTGGGTTGTGGTTGTAATGAGTAATAGGGACATATTACAAAGGGACCATGAAAGATTTATTAGGAGTATTCTCTTGGTCAAACTAAATGTTGGGAAGTAATTATCGAACGTTTGCCCCTCCAACAGTTAGTGCCCTTTCGGGGATGCTTATTTTCACCCAAAGAGTACCCTAGAAAGGATGCTCAAAACATGTTATGTTGATTTTCTTTTAGGAAAACTAGTTGAATTAAATAAACGATAAATTACATGGCTACATGTATCATAAGCTAAGCATAACATAGATATATTGAAAGCTAGACATAACTAACATATTAGCTTTGAGGGGAAGAAAGTGTTGCGATAACGAGCAAGGGAAACCTAAAGCGTCTGAAAGGGTATTATTTCTAAAGGTAACTAGACCATACACACTTATTGATAACTTGCATTGTGATCACGAACAAAGCACTAGATGTTGTTGTTGGGGATTTATGCATCTTGGTGAATAAACGCTACACGATTCTTTTTAACATCTTCAATTCATAGGGAGATCCTTTATAAATTGACACATTTCTAGTTTGGTTTGTTTGTTTTCCCTCTAGCCCCTTGTTTTCGATCTCAAACAATTTGATTCTTTGGATCTGTAACAATAATTTTTTTATATAAGCCCAAAATTTAAATTTCCTATGGATCAACTTATGTTTTTCTTCCTCTTGTTGGTTGTGTTTATCTAATTGGTTTCTACTAATGAGTAGAAATATCTTGGTTTGTCTTCCCCTTTAAAATTGGGCTACAAGCAAATAAACATATTGAGATACAGATGGTTGGTAGGCAAGCGTAGAAATCTCCTTTCAAATTCCAATTCACTAAACTTTGTTCACATGGGATGTTGGAGTCATTACAAAGACTAATTTTTCCAAAATAACTCAAAGTCTCACAATTGTATGCATAAGGTATACATTATGCCTCCCTTTGTTCATTTAAATTATCCAATTGATGGAGGTCCTCTAAACCCTAAAGGGATTCAATATAATTAATATGTCTCCTTCTCCCCATAGACACCATAGGGGAGGGGTGTGGAACCAGAATATATTGCTCCTTTTTTTTCAGCTAGGTTGTCTTCTATATCAATGTTGTTTATGGTTACTTTGAGTATTGTTTACAATTTGGTTCAAATATATATATATATTTTTAATTAATTTCCTCCCTCTACCATTTCTCCTAATACCATTATATGGAGAAGAGCCATAAAAAGATGTTTGGACTTTGTAAAGGTGTTTGGTTTGCTGGAATGATCTACATTTGAAAGTTATGCTTTCATAGTATAACACATGGGTAAAAGTGATATCATCCCATTCTTTGAGTATATTTTTTGGTAAACAATGATTGAGGTCCACATCAATATGAGTAAAGGTGACAAGACCTTGTGAAATAAAATCTTCGTGTATTCTAACAAAGTAATGTAGCGAGTTTCCAATAACTTCGTGTTGATGTAAAATACCATAAGTGAAGAGGAAGACTTAGAAGTCTTACACAAATTGGATTTATTGTGAGAATGATGGATTTTGGTCATATTTTAGGAGCCATGGTTGAAGGGGGAGGTTTTCTCTACCCCAAAACTTAGGTCCTTCATTGAACGCTTTTGGAAGATCCTTCACAGTTTTAAATTTTGGAATTTAAAAAACCCTTGGAGTAGATGAGGAAATCATAGTTAGGAGTCTTGGCTGATTCAACCACCCACAAATTCTAATTAAACAATAATATCTCATTTTTCATTGCATCCTTGAAGGATCAAAGTTGGGAAGTCGAGAGTGAATTGTCAGTTGGGGCTCCTCCAAAATACTTAAGAGAAAATGAATTATAAGATCCTTGTTGATGGAATAATATGTTGTTAGGAAACCTTTAATGAAATAGCTTCCCACATATATAAATATCTAATGGTTTGGTGGGATCCACTCCTTCTGTTGAATTTGAGACATCAAATTAGAAACAAAAGCCGTGGATTTCATCTAGAAAGTGAAGGTTTAGCCTCAAAGGGACCTCATAATTACTTGAAGTTTTTTCCTGGGGCAAGGTCTGCTAACAATTTGTGCTCATGCATAGGTTGTGAGTAGCGTTCTCTCCTTGTGGCACTTGCACTGGAGAGTTTGATAAACCTTATGTGTGTACATTTAAGAGTGTGCCCTATTCATGGCGAGATTAACTTTTGATATCTTCTAATCCTTCGATGTACCTTTGCACCTTTAGGGGAAATTTCTAGTAAATAATAATAAATATTATCATTATTTTAATAAAAGCAATGTTTTTAATTAAAAACCATAAAGTTATCACATATTATTTGTTCAAGCTAGATCCACAATGATTAAGGAGAAAACATTAAGAGAATCTTGTAATCATGTAATAAACTATCTTCGAGGTTAAGAATTTCATGATAAGGAAAATTAGTGGTCTCACCCTAAGTAACTTTATTTTTTTTTAATTTAGGTTAAGAATTCCTATGATGGTTAGCACTTGGAAATCAATAGAATTCTATTCATTATTAAAATATTGATTAAATATTTATTGCAAAAAAAATAATTATGTTTTAATAAATTATTTTTTTATTGATAATAATAAAATTATATGTAGTGGTTTGAAGAGTGAGGATGGTTTTTTGTCTCGGTATAAAATTAGAAAGTTCTTACTCCTAAAGTTTAGGTTATGCTTTGAACAACTAGGTTGAAGCATATAGCTTATTTCAAGGTTTGCGCTAGGCCTCCAAACTCAATATCAATGGAATACAAATAGTAGAAGATTCTCAAATTTTAATTCACTACCTTAAATTGGGATCCAATCCAAAGGACTTGAAGTTAAGCATCTTGCCCAAAATAATTTGAATTTTTTTAAAGAGGTTGACCTTCAAGTGAACAAGGGTACAAGACTAAAACAAGAGGCCCTTCTGGTTAATGGAAGGCATCATTTCCCCCATTCCATAATGGTTAGTATTAAGAGGAAAATTGGTAAGGAGATACATGTGTCTATGACATGTTTACTTAGGCATAAGGACAATGAGAAGGTTCAAATTAATATAAATAAGGGTGGTTGGATTGTTTATTATTCTTGGCTAGTGCATCGAGCTACCTCAACGATAGGATATCACATCATGAATTTGGGTGGTATCCATGGTATAAGTTTATGGTTTCCCCTTTGTCATGTCATGTGCATTCACATTTGGGTGACTTTGTAGTGCTTCCATGTTGGGATGAGGTGGTTGAAAGGACAAGATGAGACAATTTGGGGACAACATGATGAAACATCGATGCAAAATTCAATGAATAAAGGATGTGATGGGAAATGCAGGATACTCCCCCATTGGGGTGGGGGGTGGATACATGTTTTTTTTTCTCTCCCTCATACAAGATTTAGGTGTTGAAGAGAACAATGAAAGCATATTTGGAGATCGGCCTTCATTCTAGGCAAGGTGTCTACTTTTCCCTTCAATGGGGTGGTGCACCAAGTGGATGTCAAGCTAGGATGGAAAGTTGTGGGAGTGGACTTTCAAGTAAATATCGCTAGAGCATCATCTTTATTTCATGTTTGAATAGATGTAAAGGTGGCTATATCTGGGTAATTGGGTGAGTTGAAATTTCCATTTTTATATGCCTAAAAATACAACTCATCATTGATTCCTTTTCATTTGGATGGCATACTCTATTGTTTTTGTTGGGAAGTGACTCTGTAAGTGGAAGTTTTGGGGTAAGATTGGAAAAGAGTTGTAGGATTTGGGAGGACTAGACCTCAACTTTGCATGAGTCTAGGATTTTTTGACATCATGATAGTTGGGCTTTTAGTGTTTGGTGGGTGACTCCTATTAGAAAATTTAAAGGCAAAAATATTTTTTATCTTGATAGTTACTTGTGATTTCTTTGAATTCTTATTATTTTCTTTTATACCTTCTTTTCAAAAAGAAGCTACCAAAAACATTAGTACATGAAGATCAACACAACAAATACATAGGATATAGGATCTCAGTCAGGCCAAAATCCCTCTTCTAGGGGAAAACCCAAAAATTATCTTCTCTTCCTTTAGAACCAAATCAAATGAGACAACCAAGACAAAGACCTCCTCCAATCCACCAATTCAGCCTCCCAAGATGATTATCCAAATTCCAAAAGTCAACTCAAGTCAAACTGCTTCAATCCTGCATCAAACTCAGATTTAGGCCCTGCCGCTTCAGAATTTTCAGCACTATTGCATTAGAATTTTTGTCCCTATTGTAAACTTGCAATTGCAACCCTCCTACAACTCTTGAAATCTCGCACGTGTGGGAAAAACAAGAGGAAAATTATTTTCTTAACTTCGATAGGGTTCCTTCCTTCTTGGTTAGGGTTTGTCTTTTCTTCTTCAAGCCTTCTCCTTGCCTTCACACTTCCTTCAATAACAGATCAAACTCTTTCTTGGATTATTCCTCAAATAGGTCAAGTAGCACTTTTATTTATAGTCTTCTTCAAGGTGGTCAAGACCCTTCATGAGTCTCACTTGTTTTCTCTTGAGGGTGACTTGGTGGAGGAGGGTTCACATTACTAATTACATAAAAATAACAATTATTTCTTGATATAAGAAACACAAGAAAGGTCTACTACATGATGACAAGGATTAAGATTTGTGACATAAACCCTAAAAGCACACAATGGTTGCTTTGACCAAGAAACAAAAATAAAGCAAGAAACCCATGCTTATAAATAATTTCTCTTTTACAATAATTTTTTTTTTCTTTCTATTTACAAATACATTACATCATGACTCAATTATAATTATGAAGACCAATACTAGTTACATTTATCAACTCTCCCTCTTAACTAGGGAGGTATTCATAATTCTTCAACCAATACAAGGTTGACCTAAATTTGAAATGTTCTAAGAAGAGTACAATATCATATGCAATGATAGGGATACCCTAACTGCCAAGGTATCCTCCCAACAAGGACTAAGGTATCATTAAGGCAACTTCCTCTATAGGTACCAATAGTCTACAACCCTTGTATCAATCTAATAGGATATATATACCATCTAGGAATTCATGCCTTGACACCAACCCTCATAGGGATCCAGGTATCAACACTAAACCGAAGCTCCACAAGACCAAGATACCCTCCCACATTAGGATTCAGGCATCACAACATGAGATATCAATATTAACTAGGCTAAGATGTCCTCCCAAGTACCATCATCCAACTAGTTTTATGGTACTCATCTCTCCTTCTCAACCAAATTAGAGATATCCACGAGTCCAAGTATGCTTCTAAAATGGATCAACTTATTTTTGGGAAGATATTTCATCAACACATCAGCTACTTTCTCAAATGTCGGAATGTAATGTACCATCGCGTCCCTAGTCACTTTCAACATACTATTTCTTATTATCGATGTGTTAGCACAATCTCCGAGGTCCTTAACCATTCTGATCATAGTATTCAAAAAAATATTGACAGAAGCTTCCCTCTCTAATATTCTTCAACAACACCAAAGTCAGCTTCAACACTTCTTCAAAACATCCAAGCTTGTTCACAACACATCAATATCATCTACTAACAATGCTTTAGCTATTCTCCGATCACAATTATTAGAGAAATGTTGAGGTAAAAAATGGGCCTCAAAATAATAATGTACAAAAAAATCAACTTTATAAGAACCAATAAGGTTCAATATGATGATGTAAACCATGGGGGACGATTCACCATTTTTTTAGTAAAAAGGTAAAAAAGATAAAAAAAAATAAAATAAAAACTACCTTTTCAACTTATCTCCCTACGATTTTACTCAAATTTCAAGTGGGGGTAACCATTGGATGCAAAATTTAATTTTTGATCCATGGTCTACCCATTTTGCATACTTTCGATGGACCCTACTACATGAAAAATTTGAAATACGTGAAGAAATGTGATTCCAATCACGTTTTTTCATGTATTTCACATTTGTCGTGCAGTAAGGTCCATCAAAAGTATGAAACATGGGTACTCCTTGGATGAAAAATTAAAATTTGCATCCAATGAGTGCTCTCACTCGAATTTTGAGTAAATTCGTAGGGAGATATGTTGAAAATACGAGTTGAAAAAAGTAGTTTTTTCTTTTTTCCCTCCAAAATTTGATGTATTAATATAATTTTATTTAATTATTTCCATTATTATTTTATAATATTCCTTACGAGGCCCATTTTAAACCTAAAAATTTCTCTAATGCATCCTCATGACCTTCATATCATGTTATCAACTATGGAGAAGATTCACTTTCCTTTATACAAGCTTCTTGTCAACTAAGTGCAACAATTTTATTCTTTCAACCATACAAGCTCTTCTGTTCACATCATCATATCATTGGAGAACTTATACCTTACAAAACTTCTTTTTCTTCATATCATAACAAGGTCATACTATAATGTCTTTGGGGTTCTTACAACTCCCTCTTTTCATCATGCTCATTATGTTCATCAATACATCATCAAGTATGAGGTAGCTAAGCATCTTCAACATCTTGGAGACTGTGTACTTGCAAATCTTTGACAACAAGTAAAACCAAGAACAAATATACAAGAGCATAAGTTAGCTTTATCAATATAGGGTTAGCATGTCATTGCAATGGGAACATCTAGGGTTATCAAAGCTTTGAATAAGAAGTCAAACTTTTAGATATTCAAAACCAAAACCTAGTTGGATTTACAATCAACAAGAGTTACACCTTTCATACCCTAGATTATTACAACAAACTTTGTTCGGGTTTTGTCACAAATCTTAGATTCCATCACCAAAAATAAACCTTAGATATAAACAAATAGATCAAGTTAGGATTTCAATCAAAGCAAAATAATTTTACATCTCGGATTTCACTATCCCACCCTAGAATCTTATATTAATATCTACTAGATGTTGACGATGTTGGAACTTGCTAACATGCAAGGGGGTTTCCCCAATGTGAAGTTCCAATTAGACTTCACACTGTTTGGTGTAGGATCCCTTTTGGAAATAAGGTCCGGCTGCCATTTTTCTTAAATATTTTCTTAAGGCTTAGTAGGGCATGAAACTTTCCAAAATTTGACTAAGTATGGGATCAACAAGGCAGAGATGAAACCAAGGTAGGAATTGAACATGATCACACACTTAGAACCATAAATGATACAACATAGAACACACAACACTCAAAAACAACATGATCCCCTTGATGTGATGACAAAACAACAATCTCCTACAAGTGCAACACTTAAGATACGCTTTGCGACGATAGTGACGACACTAGTATGACAGTGCATAAAACTTTGGGAATGATTTTAATACATGTTTACATGATAGATAGGACCCATCAGTACCATATTTTCCTCTTGAAATATACTAGAATCTTTCACAATGTGTGACACTTCCCATGCCATAAGACGACACTTAGGTTTTCTCCTAAAAGGAACTACAAAACTTAAAGGATTTTCATCAAATGACTCTTACCACTAGGTACGATAGCTTGCAAGGTCAAAGTAGGCTCTAAAATTTATATGTAAGCCAAAATTTTGGAGGGTGTGGTAGCAACACACTGGTATAATTATAGCTTCTCTATGTTGGTCTAATTTTATATACAAAGTCTAGTTCTTTAGGAAGTATTGATTCATCGTTTGGATTAATCTGGCTTTACCACTTAACCTGGTTATAGATATAGTACCCTTCGTTCCTTTCTTGGTTAAACACATTCATAAAGCTAGCTATATCACAATTGTTTCGATTCAGAAGAAGGGTAATATAATTCACGATTTTAGGATAATCAAAGTATGAGTTTTCATATTTGGTCTCTCTGCTACCATTGAGCCTATTAAGTACCTCGATAGAGTCATTATAGAAACACAAGCATTGCTTCACTGTTAGAAATCTTGGTCAGTACCCCGATGAAGTTTCTTGCTTCGCCTCAATACGTAAGAAGCCTTTCTCTCCTTTCACGCTTATTTATTTTATTTATATAACTGTGCAAAGGCACTTATTTATTTCAATGGGGCGGAAGAGGGATCCCAACTTATTGAGAGAAGAAGAAGTTGTTCCTTCAGAGAAGCATATATATAACCTCTCGTGCAAGTTTTATTGTTATATATTTCCCCTTGTTCTTCTCTACTTGATTTGATCAGCATGAAAAACACTGAAACATTACATAATCAATCTTAGAAACGAGGCTCCTAGAATAGATACAGGTATCATGGTTCTACACAAATCTCTCCTCACAGAAGGATCATATTTTCCATTGAAACATCATTGACTAAAATGTATGGACCAATATAAGGAAAAAGGACTGGAGGTTAGCCAAATGTTGTAGTGTCACAAACACTTTTCATCTACCACATGCATTGGAACCAAACAAAACACTTTCACACAAGGTTGACAATGGAAAAGACTAGACATAATGTGAACAAACAAAGACACATGAAAATAAATATGTACATTAGGGTAGAGGCACAGCCCTAGACTGCTATTGAAAATATTGTTTCAAATATTTTCCATTGACAAGAGGAGAATCCATCTTCCCACCGAAATATTGGAGACGATAAGTACGGTGGCCAAACTTGTCATGAAAACCATATAGTCTGATCCACAAGGACTGGAATTTAGTGTGCTCCCCTTTCTCTTCGTGGGCTTTATCCCACTTCAATACTAAGTATCCCACACTAAACTTCCTCTTCCCCACAGTCTTATTATTAAATCATCACTTGATATGACTTTCATGAATGGAACTTTTTTCTTTAGCTTTCCTCATTTCTTCATATAGCATTTAAAGAGTGTCTATCCTACTTTGAACCATAAGACAACGCTTACCCTATGACCCTTGATAAAATTAAAGGGCTAGTACATATATGTTCGAGAATAGGATGGATTCTTTCCCATACACAAGAAAGTAAGGAGAATTTTTTAGAGAGGGTTTAGGTGCAACATGATCAGCCCATAGAGCATTCACCAAAGCATTATGTCAGTTCATTTGTTTAGAGTAAAAAAATTTCTTGATAATACAAATCATATTTAATTAGTTGCCTCAACAAGATCATTACCTCGTGGATAATAGTTGGATGAATGTTTCAGAACAATGTCATTTTCTAATGAAAAATCATAAAGTTTAAGCGATGATAAATGCATTGCATTATCAAAAACAAGTTTCTAGGAATGCCAAACTTGGTGATGATGTTTTTTTTGAGGAAATCGATGACTTCTTGTTCATTCACTTGTTTTATAGGAATTGCTTCCATCCACCATTGGGAATAGTTTGTAGTAGTTAGGAAGTATTGGTGTTGCTTCGATGAGTTTGGAAAGATTTCACCCATGACGTCCAATTCCCATTGTTGAAAAGGCTCTTCTACAATGATGGGATGAAATGGTGCAGTTGACCTTCTATCACGGTCGACACATTTCTGATAGATTGGACACTTATGAGCATAAGCATGAGCATCCTTGAAAAGTGTGGCCCAATAGAAATTGGCCCGCATAATCTTATGCACAGTAGTATCACCTGCATAATTTCCACCGGTTAGTCCATCGTGGATATCACCAATAGCCTTTCTAAATCAATTTCTTCCAAACATCTGAGCAGGACCCAATTATGGTGCTTTCGAAAAAGCACTTCGTGTACCAACTGATATAATATAGCTTTCAACCAAGTAGCCCTATTTTTTGTGTCAATAAATGTGAGGGAATGGTACAATGCTCAAGATATTGTCACACATTTGTGTACCAAGAGTTGGATGTGTCAGTGGGGGTGGCTTGTTCAATTTTATACATTTCAATTTCTTGCTTCCACCTAGAAGACTCTTCTTTTGGTGTGTTAACCACTTTTGCCATGAGTTGGCCTACACCATGGCCTTTCATAGTGTGAACTAGGTTAAATTCAATATCATACTTTTCTAATCTTATCATCTAGTTCGCCCTTCTTTCACCTAGCTCTCATGGAAAAAACAACAATCTGATCATTGGGTGAGGTACAAAGATGATAATGTGATTTTGCAAAAGGTATGGCCTAAAATGTTTTACCGCCTTGTACACTGCATACACTTGCTTATCAATGGCGGGGTAGTTTAAATTAGGTCCTTTCAAACCAACACTCATGAATGATATGGGTCGCTAATTACATTGATCATCCTTTTGTGTGAGAACGACAGCGAGAGAAGTATTAGAAGTTAAAGTATACAACATGAAATATTTGTTGAAATTTGGACTATATAATGCTAGAGCTTTAGCGATTGCATGCTTGATACGAGTGAAGGCATACTTTTCCCTTTTATCCCATTTATAAGTTGCATCCTTCTAAATCATCTCTTGTAAAGATTTTACTATTTGTGCATAATTATAGATGAACTTATGGAGGAAATTGATTTTCCCTAAGAAGGAATACATAGCTTTGTTGTTCACCGAGAAGGGAATTTGAGTTATAGCTTTGACTTGTTTTAGGTCCACTTTAATCCCACTATTTATGATGATATGACCTAAGAGATTTCCCTCAAACACTCCAAATATGATCTTATTAGGATTTAAATATGTCCCGTATTTGTGACATCGCTCGAAAATTTGCCTCAGATGATGCAAGTGATCAAATATTTTCTTTGAAAATATCGTCTCATCATCCAAGTAAACCACGACATTTTTTCCGGTCAAATCGTGAAATGTGATCTCCATATATCGTTGAAATGTAGGTCGTACATTGTTAATCCCAAAAGGTGTTTGTTTGAATGCAAAGATACCCCACTCGGTGCTAAAGGTGGTTTTGTGTCTATCGGGTTCTGTTACTAGAACATGGTTGTATCTAGGAATTGTCTAGCAATGAGAACATCTTTGATCTTGATACTCTTTGAAAAATTTGTTCTGTCAATGACACGAGGTAGTTATCCTTGTCTGAAACCCGGTTGAAAATGAAAAATTCAACACAGAAACGTATTTCTACATACATCTTTCTTATTGGAACTGTTTGGTCAATTTAGTGTTGTCTAAATTGCTATCATAAATTGTCAACCCGGGGCTCGTAAGCTGATGAAGTGAAGTGTACAATATATACTTAAGTAGCCCTTCCTAGTTCTTTTTGTCGTTTTCAGTTGATGTCTAAATTATCTTCCTAATATGATGTGATGAAGTTATAAACAAGTGAGTGAATGTGTGTGTATGTGATGATTTCTAAATGCTTCTTGAATTTTAAAAAGAAAACTTGAACAATGACTTGAAATGGAATTAAAGCATCAAATGAAAGCAAAGCATTAAACAAAAGACTAATGGCACTAGTCCAATAACTTTACTGCTGATAGAAATGAAAATGATATTTACATTAACTCTACTGAAAGAAAAAGCACTACTCTAGCAATCCAAAAATTAAGTGACAAATCACACTACTTAATTCTCCCTTAACATTTTGCCTTTAGCTGAATTGATCATGTGAAAAGGAAGAGTTAGGAATGAATTAGCAATATGAGTCTAAAACTAAATAAATCAAGCTACAGTTAGATAATGTTTTGGTCCCATAAAAGTTAGTGAGTTATGATAAATAGAACCATTAAGAGATTAGCAACTTGACAAAACTTGATAAAGTAAAACAAATAAAGAAACTAACTAAGCAAGGAACTAAAGAAAATCAAAGCAAAAAGTCAACAGTTGAGATAAGACAACTTTAGATGCCACTAGTGTTGCAAAGAAGTAAAAGAACATTGTCCCGGGCTCCTAATCAAAGCTGTAAAAACACACTGATCAGTCATGAAAAGTACAGAAATGTAAGGCAGCATAATTCAAAACTGTACATTAATATACATGATCAAATAAAGAAAAAGAAATGCAAGAAAATAAATTCAAAGGCTACTGTACAATGGTTGTAGCAGACAGGGGCCCTCCATCCACTTCAACCAAGTAAAAGATCAGCTACGCGGATAGAAACAGAACTGTCTTCTTGGAATTAAATCAACTCATAATAAAACACAGTGGGAAGCGTAAAACGCTTTATAAAAAGGTCTTCAAAACAGAGTTTATAGCAGCAAAATATTAACTAAATCAGACTAACTATTCAGCGTGTGGAAACGCTTTATTTATAGCAAGAACATCAATTGTCCTGTGCGTAAACTAGGCTAACTAACAGCTAGGAAAAGGACACGTTCAGCAGCACCGAGCACGGATCTAGGGAACGGTCATCATGGTTTAATAAATCTGGTGTTGGATCCTTGTCCCCTACAATCTTCGTGGCTAAAGGAGAAGCCAGCTGTGACTTACGTGCTCCAACCGAACATGCAGAGCCGTGCCACCGTTTGCAACCTTGTCGTTTGACCAGAGCTATCTCCGCGTTGACCAGGGGTGTCGTCGGCCAGTTTGGCTGAGCTGATAGCACACGTACCATGTACACAGTCATACAAACTTGCCCATGTGGCTC
>APFE030145799.1:60978-85192 GCA_000404065.3 Pinus taeda | reverse complement strand
AAATGGAATTAAAGCATCAAATGAAAGCAAAGCATTAAACAAAAGACTAATGGCACTAGTCCAATACCTTTACTGCTGATAGAAATGAAAATGATATTTACATTAACTCTACTGAAAGCAAAAACGCTACTCTAGCCATCCAACAATTAAGTGACAAATCACACTACTTAATTCTCCCTTAACATTATGACTTTAGCTGAATTGATCATGTGAAAAAGAAGAGTTAGGAATGAATTAGCAATATGAGTCTAAAATTAAATAAATCAAGCTGCAGTTAGATAATGTTTTGGTCCCATAAAAGTTAGTGAGATATGATAAACAGAACCATTAAGATATTAGCAACTTGACAAAACTTGATAAAGTAAACCAAATAAAGAAACTAACTAAGCAAGGAATTAAAGAAAATCAAAGCAAAAAGTCAGTAGTTGAGATAAGACAACTTTAGATGCCACTATTTTTGCAAAGAAGTAAAAGCACACTACCCCGGGCTCCTAATCAAAGCTGTAAAAACATACTGATCAGTCATGAAGAGTACAGAAATGTAAGGCAGCATAATTCAAAATTGTACATGAATATACATGATCAAATAAAGAAAAAGAAATGCAGGAAAATAAATTCAAAGGCTACTGTACAATGGTTGTAGCAGACAGGGGCCCTCCATCCACTTCAACCAATTAAAAGATCAGCTACATGGATAGGAACAGAACTGTCTTCTTTGAATTAAAATCAACTCATAATAAACACAGTGGGAAGCGTAAAACGCTTTATAAAAAGGTCTTCAAAACAAAGTTTATAACAGCAAAGTATAAAACCAAATCAGACTAACTATTCAGCGTATGGAAACGCTTTATTTATAGCGAGAACATCAACTGTCATGTGCGTAAATGAAGCTAACTAACAGCTAGGAAAAGGACACGTCCAGCAGCACCGAGCACGGATCTAGGGAACGGTCATCGTGGTCTAATAAATCTGGTGTTGGATTCTGGTGCCCTACAATCTTCGTGGATAAAGGAGAAGCCAGTTGTAACTTACGTGCTCCAACCGAACACGCAGAGCCGTGCCACCGTTTGCAACCTTGCTGTTTGACCCAAGCTACCTCCGCGTTGACCAGGGGTGTCGTCAGCCAGTTTGGCTGAGCTGATAGCACACGTACCATGTACACAGTCATACAAACTTTCCCATGTGGCTCTTTTCTCTAGAAGACACCTGGATCATATCAAACAAGAAAATGGCTGCGGAATCTGGGATTGGCTGCGGAATCAGAGATCGGCTGCGGAAACCTGTAACAGCTGCGAAATTGCAGCACTTTGAACCAAAAATATAAACCAACAGTCAACCATTAGCACAATTAGAAAATCATGTTAAAAAGTCCTATAATTCAATGAATTGAACAAGTTGATGAAGGAAATGATGACAAAAGAAGGAAATAAGTAGGAAAAGGCTGTTGGGAGGATGGGTAAATGAGTGCAGGTCTGAGGCCCAACAGGAACCATATTAGAGACCCATTCGAATGACGAACTTTAAAGATGATCCAAGCATCCAACAATTTTCTGAGCTCCTTTTAAATGATGGGTTTGAGGATAGGATGAGATTTTCTCAACTTCCGATGAAACGACTTAACCCCTTCTTCGATGGGAAGAACATGTTAGATTATTCGTGTGCCTTAAGTTTTCAAATCATCATACAACCATGAAAATATGTCTCGATACTATTTAAAGAGGAGGATGAAATAGTTATTCTCTTGAGGTGTGCAACAAGTAACGAGATTGACATACTTTGGATCTTCTTTTGTACCAAGATTCACTTGTTCATGTGAAAGAGTGGAGCTATGAGCCTTTGCATTAATTGGTCCCTTGAATCGATTTTTCAAGTCTTATACCTTTTCCAAATATACCACACCCTTGGGAATGGGGTTTAGTTTACTTGCTTGAGTTGAACCCTGCAATTATTTCTCATGCTTGTCCTCATCAATGGATACGTCCTTGAACACATCAATGTTCACCATAAAGTCCAGTATTTGTTGGTCATCAATAAAAATGTGAAAGTTAGTTATATTATCAGGCACAGATGGAATATAAATAATTTCAATTTAAAAGCCATCCTTTAAAGGTGACAACCTAGCAACAACATTTTTTAATGTATAAACAACAAGTTACAAATTAAAGGAACAAAATTAATATTAAAAGATTGGAAATGTGAAATCAAATGCCATACCTGTTGTTGATAATTTCTGAGATTAGGTGACACTCAATATATTGTATTTGGTACCTATCGTGTGACAATTTCTGAGTCGCCTATTGCTTTGAGCACTTCAAATTTGAGGTTGACAACTTTCCTTAAATCCAAAATGAGCACTTCATATTCAAAAACATTCTTAGTGCACTCAAATTCGAAACAACATGACATAAAATGTTTTTTCTACTGTGGGTTTATTAAAATATAACCAACCCCAAAACCCTCTTGTGTCTTCAAACCATCAAAATACAATGTCCAAATGTTAGCAGTACTAGAGTTAGTTCCTACACTGATTCTATTTACATCTATATTAAAAGACTCATTTTCACCAATTGGATTTTGAGGAAGGAGTTCCAACAGTGTATCTGGTGGGATAGGTAAAAGTTGTGCTAGATAACATTCATGATCTACTTCCAAAATATAATTTCCAAAAATAACATATGTAAAGTCAATCAGTTTTTTTTGTCCTTCAAGTGGTGTCATGGTATATTTCATATAGGGATCACTTTCTACTTGAATATGATTGCTTCTTCCCTTATACAAAAGCCATAAATGTGTCCAACCAATTGAGAAATACCCTTCCATTTTGTTCGGCCAATCTCTACTCAAAAGTAAACCACAGGCTTTGGGAAATCTATAATAACAATGTTTATGCACTCATGAACTCTATGGTCTGATGACAAACAAATGATAGCATTGTTAGGTTCACCAATTTCTTGGACCAGTGATATGTCCAGTTGTATGATTCACGCATCGATATTTTCCCATTTAGAGTTAATTTTCTTAGAAACAAATAATGGTGTAACATTCACTAATGCACCAGAATCAACCAAACAATTATGGACATTATAATTAAGATTCAAATGTTAAAAGAAATAGGGGGCAGAGAGTATTATAATTTAAATTGACAACAGTCACTATAGACTCGATGATATCATGAGAGCTACTGAACATAACTCGAGAAGCAGAAATTTCCTTTCCTGTCGAAGAGTGTGATGAGAGTGCTTGGATAATCAGTTCTCTCTATCCCATTATCTTTGCGAGATAAAATATTGAAATGCTGGAACAGACCCTTTTCATGTCTTCAACAATGTTGTAATCAATACTTTTATTCTTAAAGGGTTGTGTTGATGTTTCAAATAGTGTAGCTTTATTTAAAGTTTCAGGAGTGGTGGACTTGTTCTTTTTGTTGGTAGAAGTGTTCTTAGAAGAGGGAGCATTTCCAAACTTGTTTTACGAATTCTGAGTTGAGTTTGAATGTGGTAAAATCCTTCTCAACAAATTCTTCTTGAAATATTTCTCGGAGACAAGTCCTTTTCTCCTCAAATTATAATGACCAGTTGTTTGTTGATGAGGAGCTTCACTCACTGATGGTTCATTATCATTTTTCTTGTCAGCATTGTATATGACATGAAACGTATTAACTAAGTGTCCAACACCTGAAATTTCCTTGGTCATGACAGGTTCATTAGCTTCTTCACTCTGCTCAGGTTGTTCATCTGCCAACAATATATCTGCAAAATTGGTCATCATGGCAGCCATGTTATGATTCCATTGAAGACATGTTTTCTCTGAATTCTTCTCTTGATGGAAGATACAATAGTTTTCCATTCCCCAACTTTCAACATTAAACATTGAATTAGGGCTCTGAGCAGATTTAATCGGTTGATAGTTGTTATCACTTGACCTCCTCTTTAATTCAAATACTTCATTCATGAGCAACTTCAAATACTTGGTCAAGCTTTCCATATCAAAGAAATATTTATCCTCAACTTTGGTGGAAGAGGCTTGTGTTTTCTTGCTAGTTTCCTTGAAGTCTTTAGGATCATCAGTGTCTTCAATGACTCCAATATAATGTAGATCCTTTTCAACAAAAATAGCTTCTACAAAGTTTAAAGCCAAAGTATCATTTGTAGCTCTTTTGACAAACACATAAATGTTAGTTGGAAAGCCAGTTGTATAATAATATTTTGTAATATTGTCATATGGTTGTACATCTACACAGAACGTGTTCAATAGACGAGTAAATCTTTGACTCTTTCTTTGTCCCCCATTTTCATATTCCCAAGTTCTTTTAATAACATGGCGAGAATTTTATCATCAACAATTTTTCCTCTAAAAGAGGGTTTTTCCCTGGCTGAGTACCTATATCCTATGTCTTTGTTGTGTTGATATTCATGTACTTATGTTTTTGGTAAATGCTTGATGAAAAGAATATATAAAAGAAAATAATAAGAATTCAAAGAAATCACAAGTAACTATCAAGATAAGAAAAATATTTTTGCCATTCTGATTTTCTAACATGGTATTAGAGCCAAGCTGAAGAAGGAAAAAGGTGGCTTGAAGATCAATAACACTCATCATCTTAAGGAAGGATTCTAGTTTTCAAGTAAGAATAAGAGGAGTCTCATTATTTTACTTTTAAAGATATATTAAAGAATTTCATCTACTAGGAAGAAGGAAGTCATAAGCTACCTGGAAGGAGAAAACTATATCAAGTAAGGTTAACATTTACAAGTATACCTATGGCCTCATCAATGAAATATGAGAACAAACTTCAAGGAGCCCCTAACTTTAGAGCATGGAAAACAAAGATGGACCTCATCCTTGCAAAGAATAAGGTATTGGATTTAGTTCAAGGAAAATTCAAGGAACCTGCAGATGATGCTAGAAAGGAAAAGTACGGAGAAACTGACATTAAGTCCATGAACCTAATTGTGGATGGATTTAAAGACAATTTGATTCCCTACATATCCACGCTAGATTCTTCAATAAAAATGTATGATGCTCTCTCTAAGCTATTTACAATCAAGAATATTGGATAGGTGGCAAGTCTAAATAATGAAATTTGAACAGTCAAAATAATAAAAGATGATATAGTGTCTTCCTATTTTGTAAGAATTTCTCGTATAAGAGATGAAGTACAAGCAATTGATGAAATAGTCCCTGAAAAGGAACTTGTCATTGCTTCCCTCCTGGGACTACCAATGTCTTGGAATGCCTTTGCAGCTAGAATTATTAGTTGGAAGAACTCTCTTTCCTTCGAAGAAATGTGGTTTTCCTGTATACAAGAAGAAGCTCATCTTTCCATGATAGGAGGTAAGCAACAAGATGAAGAAAAACCTCTAATTCCTGGAGTAAATATGAAGTTTAAAGGGTCAAAGAAAAATGATGGGAACATTTAACTCTCTAAAATAAAATGTTATCATTGTCACAAGATGGGACATTATAAGGGTCAATGCCTCGATAATCCTAAGAACAAAAAGAAAGAAAGGGACCAAGCTATAGTTTCTACTGATGATAATCCTCCAAAAAAGTCTAAAATTGAAGATATTGAAGTCAAAGACTTATTCTATTAAGTCTCATATATCCTTTACCTATATTATAGGTTATTGTTTTAGTTCTTGTAAAAGTCTCTCTCATGTTTGACTCTAGGATAAATCTTCCTTTTAATTTCTAGGGTTTATAAATTTAATATGTTTTTGACTTGTTTTGATGAGTTCAAGGAATCCCTCACAAGAATAGATTGATGGAAGATCACGAGGGAGCTTACCACCATTTTATAAAAGATAAAAGGCTTGTTCTTTATTTTCTTATTATTTTCTTTTATATCTTATTTTCATCAAGAAACTACCAAAAACATAAATACATGAATATCAACACAACAAAGACACAGGATATAGGATCTCAGCCAAGGAAAAATCCCTCTTCTAGGGGAAAACAAAAACATTATCCTCTCTTCCTTTAGAACCAAATCAAATGAGACAACCAAGACCTTTTGACCAAGACAAAGACCTCCTCCAATCCACCAAGTTAGTCTCCCAAGATGATTATCCAAACTCCAAAAGTCAACTCAAGTCAAAGTTCTGCTTCAACCCTGCTCAAACTTAGATTTTGGCCCTCCTGCTTTATAATTTTTTACTCTACTGCATCAAAAATTTTGGCCCTACTGCGTACTTGCAACTTCAACCCTCCTGCAACTCCTGATATATTGCATGTGTTGGAAAAACAAGAGGAAAACAATCTTCTTAACTTCGTTAGGTTTCCTTCCTTCTTCACTAGGGTTTATCTTTTCTTCTTCAAGCATTCTCCTTGACTTCGCAATTCCTCCAATAGTAGATCGAACACTTTCTTAGATTATTCCTCAAATAGGTCGAGTAGCACTTCTATTTATATTCTTCTTCCAGGTGTTCGAGACCCTTCATGAAGCCGACTTGGTGGAGGAGGGTTCACATAACCAATTACATAAAAATAATAATTCTTTCTTGACATAAGAAGCCCAAGAAGGGTTTATTACATGATGAAAAGGATTCAGACTCATGACACAAACCCTAGAAGAACACAATGGGTGCCTTGACCTACAAACAAAATAAATAAAGCATGAAACCCATGTTTATAAATAGTTTCTATTTTACAATAAATTTTCTTTTTCTTTCTTTTGACAAATACATTACACCCTGACTCAAATACAATTATGAAGACCAATACTAGTTACATTTCTCAACAACTCCATCGAGTGAAGTGTGTTGGATGTGGTGGCTTAGGACTGGATAGTGTTTTATTCAATGTTTATTACTTTACTAAGTGTTTGTGGATGAAGGACTTACATTATTACTGAAGCATCATATATCATCAAGAAATAGAAAAAGAAGGGATAATGATTTTATTTAATATGCAAATAAAAGGAGACATAACATCCAGGAAATAATGGAATATCTAATGCAATTGGACATATGATATAATCATTTGGCTTCAGGGAAAATTTTAAGACCCCCCCAAATTTATATGCAATATAAATGGGCAAACCCCCATGATACATAGGAAAAATGGAAGGAGAATTTATTAATAATATAATATGTATATACAATTATTTTGGCCAATCTCTCACCAGATTATATTATCTTGTAAAATCATGGCGAATCACTAGTACAAAATGGAAAATCACTAAGAAATGGAAAATCACTAATACAAAATGGCGAATCACTAAGAAATCTAAGGGTTGTTGCAGTTGCTTGGCACAAAGAAGGTATTCAAGAAGAAAATGTAAAAGAACTTGACAACATTGATGGTCAATCAGAGGAGCTTGACTAGTTGCCATCAAGCACACCACTCTAGTAACTAATTCATACAGATCTAGAACTAGCAGTTGTCACCTAACAATTGCTTTCAAAATTGATAGTGCAATGATAGTTGAGAATGGATCATTTGAGATGTTTGTATTTGCATGTCTCAAAAGCATAAAAAGTTAATTAACAAAAGGTTGCATTAAGGGAATGTTACTCTTTCGTGATGTTAGGACCATATTAAAAACTAAGGAGGTAATATTGAAACTCTGAATATAAATATATGGGAGGGGAAATATCAATAGACAAGCTAGACATTTCACAAAATGTGATATAACTCCACATTTCACATTTCAGAATTCACAAAATCTTTCATGCAGGTTGAAGTTATTAATCTCAAGACCAGGAATACGTCTAGGGTTTAGGTGTATTTTAGCCAAAGCAATGTCATGTGTGTGTCCAAATTCATTGTGCCTTATAATATATAAAGGAGAACGAAATTGTATAGGTTTTATTTCAT
This sequence comes from Pinus taeda, assembly GCA_000404065.3. Lineage (NCBI taxonomy): Eukaryota > Viridiplantae > Streptophyta > Pinopsida > Pinales > Pinaceae > Pinus > Pinus taeda. The sequence goes on along the minus strand of APFE030145799.1, from coordinate 77,374 downwards.
TCAATGTATCAGAGTGGGGAGTAGTGAGTGAAGTTCATTCAATTTTTTAGAGTGGGAAGTAGTAAGTGAAGGGTGCAGTTCAAATATTTTCATTTATTTCCTATTTTAAACGATAAATTTTTTTGAAAATAATAATGAGTGAAGGTCTTCTTAACTTGTGTCTTAGTCAAGAAAGACCTCAACATGTTCTTCTTTTGTCAATTACGATTTCATGGAAAAGGATGAGTTAGTTTGTTCATGTAATAGTTGGAGGCTTAATTATGTGGCTCTCCAAGTGCAAGTTTATATTTGGAAAAAAACGAGAGAGAGCCTCAATGTCTAATTCTAGCAAGGACGAGTTATAAGATTCATTTTGACTCAGTTAACAAACCAATCACAAGACTGAGTTCTAAAATTAAACTTTCCATTTATAGCAAGATCAGATAGCATAAAAGGAGGACAAACATAGAATTCAACAATTGTTTTGTGCACAAGGTTGTGAGAAAAGACAATAGCTCACATGTTTGTGAGAAATTGCACAATAATTGTGTGAGCTTCTTGTTTCTGATCTGCATATTATTAATTACCAACTGTGCATAGATTAAGATATTTGTGCTACAAAATAGGAGGCCCTATGCGCATGAGTTTAGGACCCAAGAAGAGAGTCTAGTGTGCAAGGATTTCAAACTTGTTTATGTGACCATCTAAGAAAGAAATAATAATCCAAGAAGACCCTTCCTACTTGTTGAAGATTGTAGCCTCTCAGTTTTACCCAAGTTGACCATCAACTAGGAAGGTCATAGAAAAAGGGCTAATGCAGTTGTCTGTCTCTGCACACCCTTGAGGAAAGAAGCGAAAAGTATCGCATCATCAATGAAAAGAAGAATAGGAATGAAAACTTGCACCCATTGTTGTCATATGTATGCCCATTAACGAAAAACCCTAGCTCATTGATGTAAATCCCAATCATGGTGGGAGATAGTGGACAACCTTTCTTGAAGCTACTAGTGCTCTTGATAAACTTGGTGTGCCACATGGAGACAATCTAGGACAGACTCATACAAGAACTTGATTTCTACCTGGAGAATCTCAAAAATGCCAACGTCTCTAATCCTTTATAATAGGCCTGTTTGAATGTGTGAAGTGGCTTGGATCAAGTATATAACTTTTAAATATCACATGAGCCTCTAAGATGATAATAGACATGAGATGCTACTATAAGTGACAAAGATGTTTTCTCCATACATAAAAGCTACAAAAGGTTGGAAAAGTTATTACATGAGCTCCTCCTGTACTAGTTTTCAAGAAACTAAAGGATCTAAGTCTATTATTTTATTGCACATATGATGGTACTCAATGTACAAAAAAGGTTGCTCTCTAAGTTTCTCCCAACAATTGGGATAACCACAAATGAAACATGCAAATTTAGAGTGAATCTAAATATACCTACCAAAATAGTGCCCATGTATAAAATAAGGCTTTGAAAACTATCATAAATATTGCTACCAATTGAGAATAGAAGCCTAATCTACCTGTTACTTCACAACTGTTAAAATACCACAGAAGTGTCTCTTCACAAATTAACATACCTTTTCGATTGCTTCTTGGCTTGAAGTAATTGTTACCTATACCAACTTTCCATAGATTGCTTCTCAAATTGATGTATCATGGGAACTTGTTTGCAGAAATAGATTGAAGTCGGATTTTATTTTTATGAATCCAAATTCCAAAGGTGAATGTGGTTTTGGAGAATCATTCTTGACATAGGGGTAGACTCTAAAATGTTTTAATTTCCATCTTTTAATTACAATTATTAGTGCTTGATTCAAGAGAGAGGATTTCCTTGGGTGTTTAAATACAAGAGAGGGGAGCATAGGGCTGCATAAGGTGTTTATTTGAAGGGATTTTCACCTTTTCATAAACAATTTACGGCATAAATAATATATAGAATTAGGTCCAAGATTCAAATTCTTGAAAAAAAAGGTGACCGCTTCTACAATGTATGGCGGATGTCTTGATTATTTTTTTGAATGCTAAGCTTTGTACTTCTGAACCATATGTAAATCTAAAAATGAAGTCTACATATAACCCCTCGAAATATTTTGGGGAAAAATAGACCACAAAGAAAATTTTGGATTCACCGTGTTGATATCTTGAACTATAGCATCGACTTTCACAATGTTGTAGGCACTTGTATTCTAGAGTCTAGATAACTTTTTCATCATTCCATGGTAAGTTTACAACATTTTTTCTTCTATTTATCAAAAAAAGGAGACATTGATAGTATTAATGACTTAAAAGCAAAAGTGGGCTTTAGTCCTCTGCCAATTATTTATTTGTAAAGACAAAAAGGAAGCCAAAACTTTAGCCTCAGATAGAGAGATATTTATGACGAAGAATTCACTATCAAGATGGGTTGTAGGGTAAACAAAAGAGTGAAAGGTAGGAATTCAGATGAGAAACGATGGATAATTTTGAAAACTCTTCTTCCATATTATTTTTATTTTTCACACCATGTGGAAAATTCTAAAATGTTTACAATGGAGCAACAATGGAGCTAGGAATCCAATCGTAGGACTTCAGAGGAGAAACCATGGATAACTTTGAAAACTCTTCTTCCCTGTCTTTTTATTTCTCAATCCACAAGGAAAAATCGAAAGCCTTTGCAATGGAGCAATAGTTCATAATAGTTTATCTAGGAAACCAATGCTTGGCACTAATTTACTTCCTTCTATCGATCTTATTAGATTACATTCATTTATATTCAAGTCATAGAAGCGTATGATTTTATTCTCAATTGTTACCTATACCGAGCCTTCTTCAACCTATGGTATTTTAAGAGAGTTATGAAACCTTTTTACTTGTCCCAAAGCCTTATCTTTCAATCTCAGTTGACATACAAGAGGGGCATTCAACACTTTGTTGGCTCACGATAACTAGAAAATTTGACATTTAAGTTGTATAAACCACCATAAGGATTTTCCACGTATAGTTATAGATTGCAATTGTATCAAAAATAACAGCCATTACAAAGAGTTCAAAATAGTTTGTAATTGCATATCAGATAACCACAACATAGAGTTCACAAGGAATGGGATGTTAGATGACATCACATCAAGCCTAGGACATAGCAACTTGCATCTTAAAACCAACTTTCATATTGATAAAGCTGGTGGGTGTAATTGTGAATGTGAAAATTATTCATCAACATAAAATTTTGAGAATATTAACACCATGCATTGATAACAAATTTGTGAAGTGATGTATCTAAAAAATATTTCTCCACCTAAATCATACCATAGAAACATTAACTCTCAAACACTAGCACCATCCTAAATTTCAAGTTTCAACAATGGATGACATGAGAATATCCATCATTTCTAAAGCAAATCCCCATCGCTTTCAAAAGACACTGTCACACATGAACATTCAGTGGATATGGTGTGTCTGAAAATATTTTAGACATTGAGAAAAGTAGTTTTTCTATGATATTTTTTAGAAAAAAAATCCTATAGTGTCATAATATACATAGGCTATGGTCACATTCTAGTCAATTTCAAAATATTTCCTCAGCTTAAAAAATAAGCAAGTATACAAAAACTAAACCTGCCAAAGGTTTCATTCAGAGAAGAATGCAAATTGGCCATTCCTGTAACAGGGAAGAAGGAGAAGCTAGAGGTTGCAGACGATGTCTCCAATCTTTAAAAAAAGTAGATGACATCCTACTAGAAATAGGTGACAATTTCAATAATTTGTATTAAAATTGTCATCAATACGAAATATGTGACAATTTTCTTTGTTTTATAGAATGTTGTTATCCCTTGGGAGATATCGTTTAAGCCATTCCTCTTCATCTCTCTCATGTTCTTCAAATGGGGTGGGAACTTGCTGAGATTCTCTTCTATGTACAATTCTAGCATTTGCACCAGCTCTGTTTGCTACAATAGCTTCCCTAGACAATGCTAATGGAAATGGATCATGCAGAGAGCTTCCAACACAGTCACCAACAAGAGATATATTAGCTACAATAGCTTCCCTTGAGAGAGAGAGGAGGATGAAGGTGAATCACGAAGAGAGCCTGATTTATTCCTCTATGAAAAAATAGACCTAATTAGGGGTAAAATCCTAGACCCAGATGATGGCAAAGAAGGACGATGCAACTGTTGCCGAAAATGATGATTGTGACTAGAACTGAAGCTAGAATAGCCTTATGAAAGTAAATTAGAAGAAACCCATTGTGATGCTCCTCTAACCCAGGTTTCATAATGTTGGTATTGAAAAGAATGGATGCTACTCTCTCTCTCTTTGTGTGGGCATATTTCTCTTGGATGCTGAGTGTTGTTGTTTCAACTGTTGGACCAATGCTAGCTCCTTGGACCTATGTTGTGCAAATGCTCTAGAAATAGTGATTTTCTCCTTGGACCTTAAGAAATTCCTCCAAGCATACCTAATATTCTCATTGTTTGATGGATACAATTTGAAGCACTGATAGGAGAGTAAAAAAGGCAACAAAAGAAATCATAAATGAAATAGGATAGGTTGACTTCAAATGTTCGAATTTGCAAGACAATATAAAGCATTGATAATAATTTCATTTAAATCGAATCTTTAAGATAAAGAATTATCATAATTTTACTCAATGGAATCGTAACTAAGAGAGAAAAAATAATATGTGAAGTCTTAAATAATTTACATTTCAGTAGATGTCATTACAAAGCTTTCTTCATCTATCACATTAATTTCCACTGCATTGAGTGCATACAGGGGACAAGACCCTTCAATGTTACATCCTATTATCTATATAGCAATTATTTTCATGTCATATAAGGTTTTATTCCAAAGGGAACAACAATATTAACACTCTAAATTCAAAGAAAAACCAACGCCTATATAGTATCAGAAATCAAACTGATTGTGTTGCATCGAACAAAAATATTTCAAATAAGAACCATTTACAAAAAATAATGTACAAGACATGCTATATTTATGTATAAAATTTCATTGAAAGATGGTATTAAATAACATTTTTATATGAAAAAAATTCCTAATCTGACAGATATTAGTGATTTTTTGAAGGATGATTAAGAATGGTTTAATGATCTTCCCTTTCTCAAAGAGCGCGTTGCAACGTCATTAACTGACAAGAAGTTTGAGTATTGTGTTTCTAAAAACAAAATTTTGAAGTGTTGTATCAATAATCACAACCTCCATTTGTTTCCCAGTAACTTATTTTTTTGGGAAGCATTTCAAAGAACATGCTTAGAAGGACTACATTGGAAATAACAGATTTGGGCATTTGATAGGACAAATTATTTGGGACTTACATGCAGCCTCCTCTCTTTGAAGCTCAGTTGACATACAAGTGGGGCATTCAACACTCTGTTGGTTCATGATGACTAGAAAATTTGACATTTAGGATGCATAAACCACCAAAAGGATTTACCATGATAGTTATAGCTTGAAATTACATCACAAATAACAACCATAACAAAGAGTTCACAATAGCTAGTAATTGCATATTAGATAACAACCACACATAGAGTTCATAAGGCATGGGATGTTAGTATGCCAAGGGAAGATTCCATCACATCAAGCCTAGGACATAGAAACTTGCATCTCAAAACCAAAATTCATAATGATAAAGTTGGTGCGAGTAACTATGAATGTGAAAATTGTTCATCAACAAAAATTTTTGAGAATATTAACACCAAATATTGACAACAAATCTATGAAGTGATGTATCTGGAAAACAGAAAATTAAAATAAAATTAAATTAAGAGTTATATAAAATTAAAAAATATTAAAAAAAAATATATAAAATATAAAAATATATAAAATTATATATAAATAAAAATATAATTATATAATAATAAAAATAAAAATAAAAATAAAAAAAATGAAATAAAATCTCCACCTAAATCATATCATAGAAACCTTAAATTTGAAATACTAGCACCATCCAAAATTTCAAGTTTCAACAATGGATGACTTGAGAATATCCATTATTTCTAAAGAAAATCCCCATCACTTTTAGAAGCTATTGTCACACATGAACATTCAATGGATATGGTGCGTCTAACAAAGATTTTGGACATTGAGAAAAGTATATTTTTTCTGTGATATTTTTCAAAAAACATTTCCTATAGTGTCATAATATACATAGGCTATGGTCACAATCTAGTCAATTTCAAAATATTTCTTAAGCTTAAAAAATAAACAAGTATACAAAAACCAAACTTGCCAAAGATTTCATTCAGAGAAGAACGTGGATCCACCATTCCTGTAACAGGGAAGAAGGAGAAGATAGAGGTTGCAGAGGATGTCTCCAAATTTTAACAGAAGCAAATGACATCCTATTAGAAATAGGTGACAATTTCAATAATCTATATTGAAATTGTCATCAATACTAGATATATGTGACAATTTTCTTTGTTTCATAGAATGTTGTTATCCCTTGGGAGATATCCTTTAAGCCATTCCTCTCCATCTCTCTCATGTTCTTCAAATGGGGCAGGCACTTACTGAGATGCTCTTCTATGTACATTTCTAGATATTGCACCAACTTTGTTTGTTACAATAGCTTCCCTAGACAGTACTAATAGCAATGGCTCATGCAGAGAGATCCCAACACAATCACCAACAAGAGTTATATTAGTTGCAATAGCTTCCCTTGAGAGAGAGGAGGATGAAGGTGAATCATGAAGAGAGCTCGGTATATTCCTCTCCAAAGAAATAGACCTAATTAGGGGCAAAATCCTAGACCTAGATGACAGAAAAGAAGGATGATGCCACTGCTTCTGACAACGATGATTATGACTAGAAATGAAGCTTGAACAAACTTATGTGGGAAAATCAGAAGAAACCCATTGTGATACTCCTCCAAACCAACGTTCATAATGTTGGTATTCAATAGAATGGATGCTACTCTCTCTCTCTCTGTGAGCATCTTTCTCTTGATTCTGAGTGTTGTTGTTTCAAATGTTGGGCCAATGTTAATGCATTGGACCTATGTTGTGAAAATTCTATGGAAATAGTGATTTTCTACTTGGACCATAAGAAATGCCTCCAATCAAACCCAGTATGGTCACCCTTTGATGGATATAATTTGAAATAGTAGAGTAAAAAAGGAAACTAAAGAAATCATAAATGAAATATGATAGACTGACTTCCAATGCTCAATTTTGCAAGACAATATAAAGCATTGATAAGAATTTCATTTACATTGAATCTTTAAGATAAAGCATTATCATAATTTTACTCAATGGAATCTTAACTCAGAGAGAGGAAATAATGCTTACAAGTGTATAACTAAGAATATGCCAAGTCTTAAATAATTGACATTTCAACCAATATTTGGTGTTAATATTCTCAAATAATTTAAGAATTGTTTTTGTTCATGTGTGTACAAGTATTTCCTTCTCTTTAGTTTACATTTCATATTACGATAATTTGATTTGATTCGAGTCTCTTTTAATCAACTAAGGAATCAATATAGTCAGAATTTTGTCACCAAGCTCATTTGCTTCATGGGTATCGCAATTCAAATAAATATTATGTTTTCTATTTCTCTATCATGCTACCACAGTTTTAACTTTTACTGTTTATATCTACAGTTATGTGATTGCAAATTTGAAGTATTTTTAGTTGTTGATACTTATAGCTAACAAGATTATACTTCTGCTAATTCATCTCGCAATTTCAAGCTTTAGTTGCAGCCTTCTCACATCACGAAGAAATGCTCAAACTAAATCTGCCAATGTGTGCTCAAAAGGTTATTGTAGTAATATAGTATAATATTAAAACATGTTGAGCAATAATTTCTCTCTACTACATTCTTGTTCTTGGGCAATAAATTCATTTTCAATAGATAAGTGTTTGTCTGTTTCAAATGTGCACTTATTTAATTCTCTATCATTATAAATCATCATCAATATAATGCGATTGAACATTGTTTGTCATGTTTGTCATTTTTCATTGTAATCCCCTAGTGAGATATGATTTATGTTCTTTGAAGAAACTTCTACAACTTGGATCAAATTTTTAGGGTTCACCATCTTTGGATAACAAGACATTTAGTGTTTGAAGGAGTGACTATTCTTTCACATCCCATTTGAAACTGGTTCAAGTGGACGTTTCTTTTGTATACATTTACCTATCCTGGATGGAAAAAAATCTGCAAATAAAGCTTTGATTGCTAGTAAGAAGATTTTATGTGAGGATCAAATTATTTGTGGAGCCATATTTGGCTTAAATTCTAATTTCCTATGTTGCGCATTAAGTAAAAATGCATTTCAATAACAAAGAGTTCACAATAGCTTGTAATTTCATATCAGATAACAAGCACAACACAGAGTTCATAAGGCATGGGATGTTAGTATTTTAAGGGAAGATGCCATCACATCAAGCCTAGGACATAACAACTTATATCTCAAAACCAATTTTCATATTGATAAAGTTGGTGCGAATAATCATAAATGTGAAAATTATTCATCAACAATTTTTTTTATAATATTAACACCAAATATTGACAACAATTATGTGAAGTGATGAATCTGAAAAATATTTCTCCACCTAAATCATATCACAAAAATATTAACTCTGAAATACTAGCACCATCCAAAATTTCAAGTTTCAACAATGGATGACTTGAGAATATCCATTATTTCTAAAGCAAATCATCATTGCTTTCAAAGGTTACTATCACACATGAACATTCAGTGGATATGATGTGTCTGACAAATATTTTGAACATTGAGAAAAAATAAATAAATATATAATATTATATATATATATATATATATATATATATTATATATATATATATATATATATATATATATATATATATATATTTGTGATATTTTTCAAAAAACATTTCCTATAGTGTCATAATATACATAGGCTATGGTCACAATCTTTGTAATTTCATAATATTTCCTAAGCTTAAAAAATAAACAAGTATACAAAAACCAAACCTACCAAAGATTTCATTCAGAGAAGAACGCAGATCTGCCATTCCTGTAACAGGTAAGAAGGAGAAGCTAGAGGTTGCATAGGATGTCTCCAATCTTCAACAGAAGCAGATGATATCCTACTAGAAATAGGTGACAATTTCAATAATTTGTATTGAAATTGTCATCAATACTAGAAATAGGTGACAATTTTCTTTGTTCTATAGAATGTTGTTATCCCATAGGAGATAACCTTTAAGCCATTCCTCTTCATCTCTATCTTGTTATTCAAATGGGGTGGGCACTTGCTGAGATGCTCTTCTATGTATAGGTCTAGAATTTGCACCAACTTTGTTTGCTACAATAGCTTCCCTAGACAGTGCTAATGGCAATGGTTCATGCAAAGAGCTCCCAACATAGTCACTAACAAGAGATATATTAGTTACAATAACTTCCCTTGAGAGAGAGGAGGATTAAGGTGAATCAAGAAGAGAGCCCGATCTATTCCTCTGTGAAAAAATAAACCTAGTTAGGGGCAACATCCTAGACTGAGACGATGGCAAAGAAGGATGATGCAACTGTGACTCACAATGTTGATTGTGACTAGAACTAAAGCTGGAACAAGGCTTCTACAAGAAAATCAGAAGAAACCCATTGTGATGCTCCTCCAACCCAGGGTTCATAATGTTGGTATTCAACAGAATGGTTTCTAGTCTCTCTCTCTGGGTGAGCACCTTTCTCCTGGATGTTGAGTGTTGTTGTTTCAATAGTTGGCCAATGATATCTCCTTGTACCTATGCTATGAAAATGCTATGGAAATAGTGATTTTCTCCTACTCATCATTACATTCTCCCTTTGTTGGTGTTTGTGAGAAAATCCCAAGTTGGTGTGCCACTACTATCCCACAAAAACCAATAAAATTAACATATATAAATCAAACATACTAAACTCTTTAGTAGAAAGGCAGAAAAATGTTTCTAAAATCTCACATAAAAACACAAGCTCAGAACTATAATACCTATTATAAGAAAAATACATCTTAAACTATATATAAAACAATAAATATTTAAGAAGCACTTACTCTGTTTTAAACTTGACCAGGCAGTCATGGCAGCATTCTTCTCGGCCTGTTTTTGTTCTTGGCCCGTTCACCCATATAGCTTAACCTAGCTAACTCCACAATGCAAGTAAAATAGGGCAGATGGCTTAGACCAGACTGCACAGTAGTATACACAAGAAATTTTGCTCCTACTCTCTGAGCTATATCTTGCAACAAATTTTGGTATACCCATGTCTCTGTTGAAAATAGCAACAAGAAATGCTAAATATAGAAGTGCCAAATTTAGCACTACTATAAATAGCATTTCAGGATACCTTCCTATTTTAGTTAGTTCCTGAACTAAAATAGAGAAGTAAAAATTCGAATTTGATATTAGCAATTGTTTGTAAAATAATTAATTAATTCATCTTGAGAAAATTAGTTGTAGAAAATCAAACATCAAGTCTATGTTGAGACATGCAACAGTTTCTCCATTAATTGAGAAATTTATCCATTAGTTAAAGAGATGAGGATGAGTTGTAATATTGAGTTGTAATTAGTTGGCTCAGTTAACTGAGTCAAGTCCAGTTAGATTAGTTCAAATAGTTTGTTGAATTAATTGTGAGTTTAGTTAGTTAATGCATGCATGCATGTAACTGCTGCACTTTAGATAACTGAATATTCTCTCATAAATAACTCATGCATGTCAGTTCAAAAAGAGACCCAGTTGAGATCAGATGGAGGGACAGTGTACTATCAGTTGTAGGAATATTCCATTGTGAATATCTCTTGCATGCAGAAGGAATTCATTCCTTGGAGATTGCGCAGTTACTTCTTCAGTTTAGTGAGTGTGTGATGAGGCCAATCACATAGGTGGCGTCATTGGACCCCAAGGAAAATTGTGCAAGGAAATAGGAGGCTTGGAGGGTTGAGGGAAAGCATATCTAGTGTCTATATAGTCTATGAGCTATATTGTTTTGATTGCAGAGAGAGCAGGATAGCTTGTGAGCTGATTCTTTCTATAACTTGAACATATTTCCACTTGTATGATAATACAGAGATTGGGGTTTTAGGCTGAGGCTTTCCCTGGGTTATTCTTTTGTGTTCATGTGTGATTGATTTCTCATTCTTATTTATATGTGTTCTATTTTATCTTTCTCATATTTGATTAAGCTTCTGCAAAGTTTGTTGTAGAAGTGGATCTTGTATTTTGCTTTAGTATATTGCATAATCTGTTGATCTACAGTCGGAATTTCTACATGGTATCAGAGCAAAGGTGATCAAAGGCAAAGAGCAGTATACAATAAGGGGGAAGTTCGAAGTTCGAGGTCCCTGAATATAGAAATCGAGTTCTTATCACATCTCAATTTCACCAATGGCGTTCAACGGTTTAAGACTTGAGTATGCCCTTGATGGCAGCTCGAATTATATAGCTTGGAAGGATTGCATGGAAGCAGTATTAGAGGATAATGTTCTAAAGGACTTCATTGATCAAGAAGTCCCTAAGCCGACAGCATCTGATGCTACGAAATTGGTGAAATGGAAGAAATGTGTGGCTAGAGCAAGGAGAATCCTCTTGGAGGGAGTTCGAGACCACATTTTCTCGAGCCTCCATGGGATGGAGACACTGTTTTCGATGTGGAAAACATTGAAAGATCTATATTAGAACAGCAACGATCGGAGGAAGCTGGCACTGAAAGACAAGCTTCGCAAAATCAAGTGAGAAAAGGGCGACACGATCTCTACATATATGAACAAGCTCACCACCTGCAAGGATGAGCTTGGAAGTGTAGGGATCACGACTGCTGATGATGACATGGTGAGTCTTGCACTCCTCGGTCTTCCTAAGAGCTGGCATAGCTACCAAGACTCGGTTAATGGAAGAGAAAAACTGCCAAATTAGGAACGACTTTGGTCAGATCTGATGCAGGAGGAGATAAGAAGAAGCACCAGAGATGAATCCTCATCAAAGCAAGATGATGAGGAAAATCTAGGCTTAGCGAGTAAGGTGAGGAAAGGGAAAGGGAAGGCATCCCATCCCAAATCCGGTTCTTCCCATGGTGGGAAGAAGTTCGAAAAATCAAAAGTGTGATTCTTTCATTGTCATGAAGTGGGCCATTATGCTATGAATTGTCCATAGAAGAAATCCAAGAAGGGATCCACGAAGGGATTTGATGGTGAGGCACTGGCCTCATAGTTTGAGTTGGATTTCTCTCTTATCGCATGCATGGTTTCATCCATGGTGGGATGTGTCTGGTACCTGGACAGTGGAGCTTCATTCCACATGTCAAGTGACAAGAATCTTTTCAGTACCTTGGAGGAGAAGGATCTCCAAATGCGGAGCGAGATGGGCGATGATGGAAAGTATCGTGTTTTAGGTGAAGGTACGATTGTGTTTCAAAGGGAGCATGGATCTCCCCTCACCCTGACTGATGTAAAGTATGTACCAAGGCTAAAGAATAATCTTATGTCTGTCGCTCTGCTAGAAGATAAAGGCTATGATGTAGTATTTAGTAAAGGAAAGGTATTCCTGAGGCATATCGGTACTGGATAGACCAAGCGAATCGAGATTCGAGTAAAGAATCTCTACAAGCTAGAGGTAGACGAATGTACTGCATTAAGTTCTAAAGATGAGATGGTGTAGAGCCTAGATGTTGGCAAGCTATGGCATAGAAGATTGGGCCACTTGCACCATGGAGCCCTGAAGATCATGCAGTAGATTTCTACCGGACTTCCCAAGGGAAAACTGGAGCAGACGAATACATGCAAAGGTTGTACTTTGGGTAAGTATGTGAAATCTTCCTTTCTGAATCGAGACAGTCTAAGAGCTGGAGTAATCTTGGAGTGAGTTCACTCAGATGTTTATGGACCATTATCTATAGCCTCCACTACTAAACAAAGGTACTATGTTTGTGGACCATTCTCTATAGCCTCCACTGCTAAAAAAAGGTACTATGTTATTTTTATTGATGATTTTTCTCGTAGATGATGGATCTACTTTATGCAAAAGAAGGATCAGACCTTCTTGAGGTTTTATGAGTTTAAAGCCTTGGCAGAGAAATAATCTGGAAAGAAAATAAAAGCCTTGCGTAGCGACAATGGTGGAGAGTATGTCTCCCAACAGTTTAAAGACTTCTGTGTTGTAGAAGGAATTAAATGGGAATTGACGGCACCCCATAACCCATTGTAGAATGGGGTGGCTGAAAGGAAGAATAGATCAATTGTGGGAGTGGCTCGAGTGATGTTGCATGACCAAAGCCTACCACTGCATTTGTGGGCTGAGGCATGCAATACAGCAGTATACTTGCAGAACAGAAGTTTGCACCATACACTGGAAATGAGGACACTTATGGAGGCCTTTTCTAGGAAGCAACCAGATGTGAGTCACTTTCGAATCTTTGGATCATCAGTTTACTGTCATGTGACCAAAGATGCTCGGAAGAAGTTAGATCTAACAGCTGAGTTGGGAATACTTGTGGGATACACGGATACACCCCACAACTATCAAGTGTACCTGCCTACCAGTGAGAGGACAGTGGTATGTAGGGATCTGAAGTTCAACGAGCAGAAAGCCATGCGATTATCACTTGAGAGGGAGCTCAAGTTGCATGTAGAGGAGGAACTTTCAGTTCCTAAGGAGGAGGAGGCTCAAATTGATGCGGAGCGGCCACATGGAGAGGATCCAGGAGTGGAGACATCCACTCATGTTGAGACTTCCAGAGATGGGTGAAAACGCTCAAGGGAAGCTGACAAGTTGATGTTGGATGCGTGGGAGAATGTGGGACATCCATCTTCTCAGCACAGACAAAGGAGGTCACCCGAGCAGTATACTGGGTACATGGCCCTGGTTGGGGAGTGTGTAGATACCGAATCTTCTTCAATCGAGGAGGCAGTGCAACAACCAGTCTGGGTTGATGCAATGGTAGAGAAGTATGATTCTATCATTCAGAACAGTGTGTGGGATGTTGTCCCAAGACCTCAGGGCATGTTAGTGGTGAGTTCCAGATGGCTTTACAAGGTAAAGCAGGCAGTTGATGGCAGTATTGTAAAGCAGGCAGTTGATGGCAGTATTGTAAAGCAAGCAGTTGATGGCAGTATTGAGAAACATAAGGCAAGGTTTGTTTCCCAAGGTTTCTCACAGGTCAAGGGGATCGACTATGATGAGACCTTTGCTCCCATAGCAAGGTACTCTTCTATCAGATTGATGTTAGCACTATTAGCTCAGATGGATTGGAAGATCCATCAAATGGACGTGAAGACGACATTCCTCAATGGGAAGATTGAGGAGGAGGTGTAAATTGAGCAACCAAAGGGTTTTGAGACCTTCGATCGTGATTCGCATGTGTGCGGACTAAAGAGGGCTTTGTATGGGCTGAAGCAAGCACCCCATGCTTGGTACACCAGGATCGACAACTATTTCACCGGGTTGGGCTTCACCAAGAGTGAAGCATATGCGAACCTTTACCACATCATGGTAGAAGGTAAACCGTTGATCATTGTTCTTTATGTCGATGATCTGATTTTGACAGGTGATGATCAGTTGATACAATCTTGCAAGGAGGACCTTGCAAAAGAGTTCGAAATGAAAGACATGGGTCTTATGCACTACTTTCTAGGCATGGAGGTCTAGTAGAAAGATGGTGAAGTATTTGTGTCTCAAGGCAAGTATGCCAATGAGATACTCAGGCGCTTTCACATGGAGAAGTGCAAACCCATGCAGACTCCTCTAGCTTGGAACTGGAGGAAGGAGGATGCTACTTCAGGTGAGGTAGTAGCTGCTACTTTTTATCGACGGCTGGTGGGTTCACTTATGTATCTGGTGAACACACGACCTAACTTATGCTTTGTGGTGAACCAACTAAGTCAAGTTATGGTTTATCCTACCAAGCTATTTTGGAAGGCAGCAAAGCATGTGCTGAGATACCTCAGAGGCACATCTCAGTTTGGATTGTGGTATAGACAACAAAGGGAGTGAAGATTCAGGGCTTCACAGATGTGGATTGGGTAGGGAGTCCATCAGACCGGAAGAGCACTTCTGGAGGAATCTTCAACCTTGGTTCAGCTACAGTTTCCTGGTACAACAGGAAACAGAGATCAGTTGCACTTAGCTCAACAGAGGTTGAATACGTGGCTGCTTGTCAGGCTACATGTGAGGCCATTTGGATGCGGAAGATTCTAGTGGGATTGTTTGGTCAGAGGATGGATCCAACAATGATCTACTGTGATAATCAGAGTTGTATCAAACTCTCTGAGAATCAATTTTTTCATGACAGGTCCAAGCACATTGATATCTGGTATCACCATCTTCAAGACTGTGTGGTCAAGAGGATCATGTTGTTGTTGTATGTTTTGACCGAGGAACAAGATGCATATATTTGACTAAAGCATTGTCAAAATGCAAGTTCGAGTTCCACAGAGACAGGATTGGGGTTATTGATAATCCCTTTCTTGTTGAGAGGGAGTGTTGAAAATAGAAACAAGAAATACTAAATTTAAAAGTGTTAAATTTAGCACTGCTATAAATAACATTTCGGGATACCTTCCTATTTTAGTTAGTCCTTGAACTAAAATAGAGAAGTAAAAATTCAAATTTGATCTTAGCAGTTGTTTGTAAAATAATTAATTAATTCATCTTGAGTTAATTAGTTGTAGAAAATCAAACATGAAGTCTATGTGGGTACATGCAACAATTTCTCCATTAATTGAGGAATTTAGCCATCAGTTAAAGAGATAAGGATGAGTTATCATCTGGAGCCCTAGCCGCCTCTGGCTCGCCTTCATTGAAGTCGCAGGTCGATTCAGCCCTTTGGCTGCTTCGAAGGGCAGCATATTCTCCATCTTTGGGTTGCTGGGTGTTCCTCCGTGCGCCCCCGTGGCTGTTGCGCCCCTGCGCACAGCACTGAGGCGCCCTCACCATGGATTCTTCAGGGGGCTTCTCCAATCCACCTCCAGAGGTGATAGCCTTTAAAGCAATGATCGAAGCAGCCCCGAAACGAGCGCCATCGGCAGCTCAATAGAAGTTCATCAAGAAGATGGAAAAGATCCCTTCAGTGGCCCTTCCTGAAGAAGAGACGTGCAAGGTGTGGAGCGTTTGAAAGGTATGCTTTTTGAATAGTAATCTAGTGGTTTTCTAATAAGTTTCCTAACCTTTTCTGCATTTAAAGTCTAAAGAATAAAAGGATTTTGATAAATTGTGTGAAAATGGACGAACGAAGCTCAATCACCATTAATCGATGTTTTCTATGTAGAAGGACGCGGAAACAGGGGATCATCAAGCAGAAACAGGAAGCAAAAGGAAAGCAACTGCTGTCCCCTCGCTAGGAAACCAGATGCGGACGCGATCAAGTAAATTAGAGCCGAATGATCCAGGGAAAAGAACGTGGACGCCAAGACGGAGAACGTAAGAAAGGAATGAGAAGAACTGAAC